>JAVFBX010245156.1:0-10259 GCA_034783855.1 Mopalia kennerleyi | reverse complement strand
CATAACAAACATTTACTGTAACTAAATAACACAGGTCACAGAAATTGTTAACTTGCTATTATAACTTATGTTATCCAAATATAACTCGTCACTAATAATGGCAATAATCACAAAATCTGTCTTTACCAACAGTTAAGGAAGTTATTACTTGAGAATGGAGTGAAAATCTAGGGACCCTTATGCTTTCTGAACTACATGTACAGGAAAATACAAAGCTGATTTCTTGTGGGATCTACAATTGATCGTCACATTTTGTAAAAAAAGGACCATGTATGCTTACAAGTATACCTTGTTCTTTCTTTCTTTTAACATTGAAGTTGAGGGTGGTTTGAAATCAGCGAGTACCTATGGTCAGTGTTAAGTATTTAGCATAGCAGAATACTCAATATGGATCCGTGTTTGATGTACTGCGCACAGGATTAAGTAAACTTGGGTGTCTCGAGATGTTTTCGATGGTTTTTAACAGGTTTCCTTCGGTTTATCAATGTATTTAAGGAGGACAGAGTGAGAGATGGACTATCTGGTGTCTAATATATAAGTGAAATACCCTTGAGCAATCAAACAGACTAGTAAAGTCAAACCTAGCTGGCAAACAATCTTACATCCTAAGACCTGACATTTGGCTGAGTATTTCAGGTACAGTACTGGGACACATGACTGCTTTCTTTAAATAATGTCTGATTTATGCATATAGACTTAAATTGTGCATCAGAACTACATGTAGTGTAGTGTCATAAAAAACAAACAGTGTGTGTGTGGATACATGATAATTACTGAAGTGTGCATTGTGTGAATCCGCCAAGAAAGTAGATCTGAAATTTTAGAACATTTTTTAAATTATGCATGTTTTTAGTTTTTAAATGTGAACATAGTTACATTGAGTTGTGTAATGTATATTTTGACAGTTGGTCCAACTTGTGTATGACAAGAATGATCTATCGCCAGTAACAAGGGTAGGGATCTAATTTGTTGCGTGATTATCTCCCCTTACTTCTGCTCTTCATTCTTTGAACGAGGATTACTCCATGATTTCGCATGGATCTATCTTTACTTTGGTGACTGGATATATTTGAAAGATGAAGGAAGAGAACTAAAACTCGGCTTTTCCCAGAAATAAATCAGTGCAACCCAAAAGAGAGAGTTAAAAAAAAAATAATAATAAATGCATTTAACAAGCACCACTTTTCCACAACTTGGCTTTTCCTTGTTTTCATTGTATTATTGAATATTAAGCTATTTAAAATGATGAAATTTTAGGTAAAAGCTGAGTTTTTGTATCTGTTTTTATTTTGAGTTATCTTTGTTTTGTGTTATTAAATGGGTTGGTAATGAGCGTATTTAACACTATGATTCTATGATTTTATCTGTTTTATTTCATGCCAAATAATGTCATTCGTCAAGCATGTTGCTCAATACAGCATTATAGGCTAACTGTAAAGGGTTGATGTAATCTGAAAAGTGAAACACCTTTCATTACTAAAGTACTACTAGTATCTTGTATAGTCAAACTGTATCTAATTTCCTGTTTCTTGCAACACTTGCAAGTTACAATTGGGATATGTAGGTTTCATTTTTCTCAGTATAGTAAAGCCGCAAAGAAGTACATGCAAGCAGCAAAGAAACAGGTTATTTTTGTTATTTTGAGTTCTGTTGAATTGAGAAATAAAATATAGCTACTATTTCTAAATGATATTTGAGAAGGCCTATTGACTAAGTATGGGCAGTATTGTCATAGTACATGTACATTCAAGCTGTCTTTTCCTTGCATTTGTTAGCGATGTTGTCTTCACTTATCTCTGGAGAAAAATTGCCGGCAGCCGTGGCGTAGTGGTTAAGGCGCGCGCTTTCGAACGCCTACTGCGATTTACCGTTCACAGGATCGAGTCCGTCTGTTGACCCTCATGTATATGAGTGAGTCACAAGATGTGGCTCCGGCAATCGCGGGGGTGGTTTTTACGAGGTTTCCTCTCGGTTTTCCACCATACTATCGCCAAGAACAGTGTTAAGTGGACAATCCGTCGTCATATAAGTGAAATACCCTTGAGTACGACGTTAAACCCCAATCAAACAGAGCTAAAGAGGATCAGGAAGCCAATGTTTGTGAAGCCTTTGTATTATGTGTAATGCGTTTGTTTGTTTGTTACCAGTGGTGTCCGGAGTGGTTTCTTTAACCAATTGGTCTGGCACGCCGTCATGTGAGCGAAATAACCTTGAGTATGGCGTTAAACCCCACTCAAACAAACACACAAACAAATACATTACTGACTTACCGAGACACGACACACCTCTGTTATTTAAGTGAAATACCGTTGGCTGTGGCGTTAAAGAGCCTTCAAACACAATCCCGAGCATAACGCACAATTTACTCTCCAGTCTAGCGTTTATTTGTGTTTCTAGTTGACTGTATTAATTGTACATTTGATAGGTGTGTACTTAACGAATTCTATTTCAAGTCGATTAAACGTCTGTGTTGTTCGTATCAGAATCTAGATCGTTGTCATGGCAACTGTAAGATAACACCTATGTTAAACGACCCGTGCAAGTTTCCGGCTATAACGTGTGTATCAAACAGTTGCACTTTATCCAAACGTTTTACAACAATCGTTTGATTTGAAGAGGAAAGCCATACTTCCGCCGATCGCACATTTGGTTCGCCATTTTGTTTCCATGGTTACAATCAAACATGTGATTAATTGGGTAATGTATTAGAAGTGTTTTCCGCTGAATTGTATAAACTAAAAGCAACAAGTCGTTTGCCAAATGCCGTATGACATTTCCTTTCTTTGAGACCATGGTGAAATTTATGCGCATTCTCAGCTTTGATTTCGCATTAATGTATATCTGAACTTAAATAGTTTACTAAAAATAAATATATCACCGGAAACATCAAATAGCTTGGATTCTATGGAAGGCCAAAATATCATTTAATAATTGGATAAACTTGTGATTTTACTTGAGATATCCGTAAATAAGTTCGAGCTAACTTAAGATGTAATCTACATTTGGTAAATAAAATTTTATTCAAAGACAAAAAACCCCCCAAAAAACACAAAATTTCGAGCTATCTTATTCAGTTTCAGAAATCTTCAATGGTGAAGATTCCATGAGATTTAGGAAGGGATTTTTTTCGTAATATCTGGTTTTCATCTTTTAGTGATTTTGTCCTGTCATTGTTTGTTGTCAGTTATTTCTATGGAGGTGTTCTCCACCCATTGGTCTGTTATATGAGTGAAATAACCTTAGGTACGGCGTCAATCTAATTGGACTCAGATCTAAAAAATGTTCCCCGGGAATTGTTTGTCGCTATAATGAGGTCTAAGGCAATCACTCTACTAATGATGTTCAATTAGGTCAAGCTATAACTGGGGTTCACGAAAGGTCACACTTTCAGTTGTCCAATAAAAACACAGATAACACGGGGCCGTGATAAACAACAAATTCAGCCAAAACAACAAATTCAGCCAAAACAACCTGAAGTTGTCCGATTTTCATCTGCGTTAATGTTGTAAGCTGCATATAATCAGGGAATAATCAAAATCCACTCACAACTTATTTTTTGAGATCTGATTTTGATTAGACTGGGTACGGCGTTAAACTGCCTTCAAACTAGCACTTTATATTTACAAATCTGTTTGTTTTAGCCGATTTTAAAACGTCACGCATGCTGCAAATGGCCAATAAGTTGTTACCTGTTATAAATATCTGAATCGTCTTGCTAACTTTGATTAGTACCTGGCAAAATAATTTTTGTTTTTCACACAGCCTGTTAAACAGCCGCGACGTAAACAACTGCAGTGTGAAACGTTCCAAACACAGCCTGTTAAACAGCCGCGACGTAAACAACTGCAGTGTGAAACGTTCCAAATCATTAACAGAAGTATTCGAAGTGCAGTCTAGCTTTTTTGGTCATCCGCAGTAAACATCACTTCTTTTATCAGCTTTTATCCATTTATTGGACATTTTTATTTTGAATTATATATTCATATATGTGTGTTAAGATCTATAGACTGGGCTAATCCCCTTTGACATTATTTGGAAAAAATGGCGCCGAAAGTTTTCATTCGGGTGTCAAATTTACTCAGCTCAATAGATGATTTCTGCTCTTATAGTCTCTCAAGAGAGGAATTTGGGAAACCCCATTCGAGTATAAATAGATTATAATATTTTATATCCCGTGACATTGCTAACTCATTATTGCAAAATATACCGGAAGGCCCGGTATGGATCTCAGCTGCCCATACACCTATTGGCTATTTGCCAATTTGGCACATACCGCTGGTAGATTCTCCCGTCAACCATTGATGCACCCTGATCGCTGTCAACAGCATGTTCCAACATGGCTTTGAATTCCTGAGAAGTCCTCCTATTATTGGTGTAGTAAATTGAATCGATACTCAAGTAGGCACCGAATCATGTATAATTTATTAGTTTTGTTGTTGGAGTAGACGTTCATATTACCCCGATCACTGTTTTACAATTTATTCTCATTCAAAGAGAACATTTGTCATGTTGTCTCCAAGGCCTTGTTTTCGTGTGTAATTATAACGTCGTGTCGTGTAACATGAAGCCAGTTGAATAATGTCTCTGGGTTGGCGTTGTTGCTGCTATTGTTCACTCTACAACATACGTAGCTGAATTATGGTAGAACCGGTTATTAATAACATCAAATAGTCCCTGAAGCTGGAATATTTTTCAGTCTGACACGTAGAATGTCCTTCTGGTACAAAATAACCATTCATAAAGTCTGAAAAGATAAATAGAAAATGACTTTGGTGACTGCCTCGGTTTGATAAGAGACCAATTTTAAGGCATTTACACCCACCTGTTGTCTTGGAAACTGAGGTTATTTCGTCGATTAGAGACCAATTTGCAGGCATTAATACCCACATGTTGTCATGGAAACCAAGGTTATTTTGTCGACAACCAAAATAGTCCAAAATGTTACTGATTCATACGTGCTTCCGGAATCAAACCTTCGTTTTTTCGCCAATTTGAACGTCAAGTTTTCCGGAGCTTAAATCCCGCCTCAAAATATGTAAAATAAATATTTTATACCCTTGGCGAATAAATTAACATAAAAAATAATTGTTGTTGTTTTTCATATTGAATGATTCTGTAAAAGTAGCTACTTAATATGGAGTGTATGCCGTCATATTAATGAAACTGAACGGACATCAATCAATCAATCAATCAAATACTGGACCAATTATGATTCTTAAGGGTTAAGTCCTACCCGGATTACTGTATTAGAGAACGTTTCTCACATAAAATTGCAATATCTAACCTCAAAAAACCAATTGGCAATTGCTCTAATCGTTTCAATTACTATGCGATACATACTTTTTTTGCTAAGTGTCTGTAATACTCATCTTGTATAAGTGTGTGAAGAGAGATCAACCAGCCAACCAACCAACCAGCCGACCGACCGACGGATCGACCGATCATATGAGTGTTATAACCTGAAGAACCGCACTAAACCCCAATCAAAGAATCAGACAAATCTAACCTTTCTTCCATTAAAGTGATAGACAGTATAATTAACAAGTATAGGCTAAGTGTTGAGTCGGTATTTGTGAGTATTCTAATGTGCTTGACACTTCCATACAAACTACACCTCCAGCCGCCATTGTTAAGATGTCTGCCAAAAGACAAAGTTGGAGCAAAATTACTGAATAACCGAATAGAAAATGATTCAATATAACATCCAATCGGCCAGTATCTGGGGAAATACGGAGTACCTGTTTTATTCACCAGGCTACGATTAACCCAGATAAACTAATTATCAACACCGACGCATAATAATACGGTGAAAGACCGCTCGGTTTATGGTAATAATTGACCATTAATATGGAAGTCGATATGTGCCATTTCACAAATTAGACTTTTCATTATAAGTCGACTCACAACCTAGAATTAGCAACCTTCCTGTTCTACAGCGACTTTATGCCCTTTAATACAAAAGAGCAGCAGCTGGTAGATAGCAACTCCATACTGTTTCCACCGAAATAAAAAACAAGCCTCTATAATAGTATAATTTCACTGATACAGACATAATTATTGGCATAAAGAAATGTTTATTACATATACGAACGCAAGGATCTTTGATGATATGAGGCCTTCAGTGAAATGATATACTGATTATTATGTTATGTATCTTTGGGTATTAAAATATGCCGCAAACGTCTTGATTAAAAGCCTTCTGGTTACGGGTAGTTTGTTTGAAGAGTAGCAGTGCTGTCTTAAATTTGCACTGGAGGAAGAATAACTTTCCAACTTTATGGAAATGCTTTGCATCTTGGTTGTGCTGGTGTCATTTATGTTGGAATACACCGCCATCATATAAGTTCGTTTGTTTGATTAGGGTTTAACGTCGTAGTCAAGGGATTTCACTCATATGACGACGGATTGTCCACTTCCCATTGTGTCTTGTGGAAAACCTGGAGGAAACCTCGTAAAAACCACCGCCGCATGGTGTGACTCACTCATATACCTGATGGTTGAGAGGCAGAATCGATTCCGTGAACGGTACATCGCAGTAGGATTAATAAGCGCACTCGCTAACCATTAAGTGACTGCCGCCATCATATAAGTGAAATGCCCTTTTATTAAAAAAAAAACAGGCCAGCTTTCGTGGTCCAGTGGTTGGCGTGCTGGGCTACTGATTCCTCTTTGATATACCTCTCACATGATCGAGGCTTCTTGTTGACCTCGCCGGCGGACGTGGCTTACTGGTAAAGAGTGCGCGTACTAATTCTTCTTCGATATCGGGATCGAGTCCGTCTGTCGACCATCAGGTATATGAGTTCCACCGTATTTAGGCAATGAACACTGTGAAATGGACCGTCGTCATGCATGTATAAATCAAATACCACTGACAACGACGTTAAACCCAAATCAAATACACAAAAAGTACGATATAACGGGATATAATCCAAATATCCCTAAATATGACGTTACTTCAATCAAAGAAAAAAACGAACGTTAACAATCACTTATTGGGTTCAGAAGGTATATATAGTATCAATCAATATGTGTGCAGTTGTTTCAAAGACGGTAAGCAATGTGATTATCGGTTAGTTGTCTTGATTGTTGATCTTTTGATCTGTTACTGTAATTAAAACGAGTTCCAGGCTGGCTCTCGTCCCCAGGAATGTATTTCTATAGCTGTGGAGAACGAGAACGAGTCTTTTCGACCAACCATGTAACCACCATTTGGACCAAGCATTTCTTATGAAACTATTATAATTAAGTTGCCATCACTCGAGCCATATCTGATCTTTGGCACCAATATGTTTTGATCCACTAGTTGCCATCAATCGAGCCATATCTGGTGTCTTGGAGCTATTTTTTTTATCCAACGGTATAAAGTTCCGAAATAAAGAGTAGAATGGAACATTTTTATAAAAATTAACTATTTCCATTATAGTTCTTCAGCCATGGCTCTGGTAGAACCCTTTTTGGTACTGGATGGAACCCTCACAGGAACTGTTCCTAGTATATCTCCCTTTCAGCTTACACCAAATAACCGTTTTTGTCGTAAGGCTCCATATAGAACCATTCTCTTTTCTATGGAACCCTCAATGAACCATTGTTTTTTTTTAGAAGTATAGCATGTGCTGATATACTCTGTTCGTGGAGTACAGACTCTTCTTACACTGTATTTGAAATTTTTTATCGCCTTAAAAACATTTGGACCAAGAAAACTATCTTATTTCCAGTGGAATCGCTCGGTGTTTACAACGCGTCTTTGCTCTCTATTTAAGGAGATATCGCTTTTTTCTCTCCAGATTTTCCATTTCCAGTAGCAATCACTCGATATGTCTACTCCGTGACTTTACATCTCTGAAGCTGTATATTTTGTTCTTTACTATTGTTTCGTTTTTAATTGGGTCAAATTTTTCCAGTTACAATGTATACTTGTTATTATCCTGTTATTGATTGTCTAACTAATTATGTTCCACTCAAAATCCTAAACAAACATCAACACTGTCTGTGATTGGCTGTTCTTTTTAACGACGAGAAATAGCGCCTCATCATGTCCACCAAAAATAACGTGATCGTGTAGTATATTGCTCTTGGTTGATTATTCTTTTCACATCCGACTGAGGGAAGTATAATAGAAGTACATTTATAAATCAATCAATCAATCAGTGGGTCATTCAATTGACCAATCAATCAATCAATCAAGCAAGCACGCAAGCAATCAATGAATCAATCAAGCAAGCAACAAGCAAGCAATCAATCAATCAATCAATCAATCAATCAATCAATCAATCCAGCAATCGATCAAAAAATCAAACAATCAACCAATCAACCAATCGGCCCAGTAATCAATCAATCAACCAATCCAGCAATCAATCAATCAATCAAGCATCAATCAATCAATCAATCAATCAATCAACCAATGAATCAATCAATCAATCAATCCAGCAATCCAGCAATTAAACAAACAATCAACCAATCAATCAATCGGCCCAGTAATCAATCAATCAACCAATCCAGCAATCAATCAATTAATCAATCAACCAATCCTTCAAGCCATGTTTATCAGACACATTCAACTCTCTCTAGACCTTACCACAATAGCTATCTAAATTGGCTCTGTGTTAAAAAGTGTCGGCAAATGATCGATTGTTAAAAGAGCCGTTCTCCTCCGTTTGGCAGAAACGGTCAGAAGAATGTCTCAATAAAAACGGGCTAGTTAAGAATGGGAAGGTTTTCGTACACTGTTAGACTGTCCGTGCTTGGAATATTCATCGTCGGCTAATGCTTTAAGGTGATCTAGGTACAGCACAATTACATTATGTAACTGAACCCTCTTTTTAGTCGTATGCTGATTTAAAGAGACAGGAGCCAGATAAGGCTTCAGATTTTGTTGATTAAAATCGCTCAAGTCAATTCCAAATTGCGCACATTTTATTTCGGCTAAATACGTTTTGTACCTCTCAAAATTGTGGTACCTAGATATTTTAACAGAATGTTACTCACATCGTATCATTCACGCCATCACTGCTGGCAGACAAAGCTGGGAATGTAAGTCTCGTTCGCGCCCCCACCTCCACCTCCGGGTACCTCGTTCATACTTTGTTGCCACCTTTAGAATTCAGGTCTTTAAGATTTATATTGTTTGTTGCTCATGGGTGCACTGCAGCTGTATAGATGGACGAGACAATTGGCATATTCTTTACTTTCCGTTAAAGCTAGAACAAGAAGGTACGTCGACCGTATCTGAAAGAGGAGTGAATTACGTTAAATATCGCAGAGCACACACATGAGTTACAGTCTGTACATTACATAAGTACACTCACATGAATTGACCAATCAAACGGCACTTTACTTCGCGTCGCCATGACAATTTCCACAGAAATTGTGTTCTGCCATTTGTTGATCGTCGGCGCCAAGAAGTAAGGCAACTCTTGCAAGGATATTTCCATTCCTTCCCTCGCACAAACTATAAAGCCGCGCAAGCGCAGAAGTAAAATATTACGTTGGGAATGAATTTGTGTTGAGAAGATGCATATAACTCGTATAAAGCAAGTTAGTTGTCGTCTGTATCGTCAAGTTTCGTCTGGTTGTTAGTAGTTAACGAGGTACTAAATGAACTTAAGGCAACCTGTCTGTCTACCTAATGAAGGGAACTATCGAATCAAGACGCTACCAAAAACCAAAGACATCAAAGAAGACAACTGCAATATAATTATTGTCCAGACAGACGAATGGCTGGGGTTGGTAGGGAGGTTCCTGTTGCCCTGGTGATGACGGAGCTATGGGTCAACAGGAAGCCGATCTATAATGTCATGTAGGACTAATTTGTTTTGGGTCATTTGATTCATCGTTCTGTCTTGTCTTTGATTGTTACAATTGGCATCGAGGGTGGATTTTTTCACCCATCAGCCTGATACGTTTTCATATTAGTGAAATGTCCTTAAGTGTGGCTATAAAATCCCACAAATGAACCAGAAGGGAAACAAACGGTATCATGTTTGTACCTAGCAATAAATATACAAACTTGGGGTCACTGGAATTACTTGCTTTCTCTAACAGTGAGTGATTTTATTCTTTATTTACCAATAAGGAAACGTTCCAAATGCGTTCTCGTCGCATCGTGCATTAAAGACGATTTTGTAACTAAATTAAAGTTGGTCAGCTTGTCTTCTCTCTTAATGGACCAGTGCCTATAACATGGACATCTTTAGAAGCAATAGTCACGCGAGAAGAGCTTTTATCGTGTTATACAGTCAGCATCGGATATATACGCC
>JAVFBX010245145.1:0-10259 GCA_034783855.1 Mopalia kennerleyi | reverse complement strand
TGAGGGTCACGCATCAGTGAACATAAAAAGACGCATTCAACACCCATCGTCGCCTGCATCGTCTTTTACTAAAAAAAACGACCGATGAAAAAACGCACGATAACTGGATACAGTCCCTTAGTTTGAATACCACTGTCTCGGTTTTAACTAACATGAACTAATGAAAAATGACTTTCTCCAACGTGGTTTCGATAATGTTTCATTGAAATTTTCTATTTTTAAATACATGTTTTGTTTTAACTTTTGTACTTGCAACACAAGTATATAAATATAACCGTCCCTCTGTAGGCTACATCATTGAAGTAACTTACGTTATAATACCAATGGCATAATGTTCAAGTCATAATGTTCACAGTATTAACGTGACGCCATGTCATATGTGATTTGTTGTGGATTTCTGTTGCTATCGTCACATCGTGTTGTCTTGCACCATAACATATTCTGATTGGTTTAAATCATGTCAAAAATTGTAGAAGTCTTTTCTAATTTATGGTTGTGTTTACCAGCTTAAGACCCCGGTATTTGGGCCGAAAGTTCGCATAGTAAATGATTACGCGGAGAAACTCGGGAGTTTGTGTTTTATTCATTAAAGTTAACCCACGTTTGTGTCTTAAACAATATATTAAATTAAATGTTATTGGAAAATGTTCAGTTAAAATTATTTTCAGCGAAAGAGCTATTGTATCTATAGTTGTCAAAATCGCGCATTGATATACGTATAAGAGTTTCTTTTTTAATTCTACAAAATAAACTTTTATTTCCACCCACAAATTAAACAACAATTTAAAAACAAGACCCCACCTTTTTAACCAAATATTAAAACAATTATTGTGCTATCATGAGAAGATGATTATCGTCCGATCACCGGTTTTCGAACAGCACCGGTTTTCGAACATTTCATTATTTTCGCTTGGTTTTCTGTAATTTTTGGATACAGAATGAAGTTATATGTAAGAGCAGTATTTCGTCAATAACTTGCAGAAAACAGCATCTCAAGAGACTTGTCTGGAGGTTAATTAAGACGCTTATAAATCAGTCACGTGACTTTCTTGAGTGTTCGAAAACCGGTGATCGGATCGAGTATAAGTCTTTGGTCGAGGTTATAAAAACTTGAGCATACTCAAGTCTGAGTCTGTGCTCAAACTCTTGAGATCTGCTCCCCTGAGTTGTGCTCCTATTTGATGGTTATAAAATGTTTTGAACACGAGAACAAAATCAAACCACATTCCAACTCTTGAACACGCTGCTGTGGAGCTCTTCTGTCGATGAAGGTACAAATGCACTACACTGATTTTGTCTGCTGCTTCGAGGCGATTTTGTTGTGTCACTGATAAAATATTTTGACCATTATAAACGTCTAACTTTCAAAATTTAATCGCAAAAGGTATATTAAAAGTCACTTGCAACCCCCTAATTATTAAAACAACTATGCAGTCCCGTTGAGTACGGGCTTGAGCATGGTCCGGAGCTTGATCAGGATTCGTGCTCAGCTGAGCACAGAAAGCGTTCTCAATTTTTGTATAACCTTGGTTTTCGAACACAGACCCCTGAGTCAACTCAGTTGAGCACGACATATCACCTTGAGTATACTATATTATTTATATACCCGCAAAAGGGCACGAATTACTTCATAGATAAAAATGATATTTCACTGCAGTGAAATAACACTTTTTATATTACTCTCTGAAATTTGATCCTGTCCGGACTACAGTACTTTTTTGAGTGACGTCTGAACACTCCATGCAGTGTGACAGATTAAATGGAGTGATAATGATTCCAATAAGTCGGGGAAAATGAGTTGAGGTTTCAGAATACAACAGAACAGCCATACTTCAAACTGTTCAGTGTCAACAACGTCGCGTTCTAGCAAAAACCGATTTGCGCTCATGCAAGTTTATAGTAAAAAAACTTGGTTCAGGCGTAGGAATATCGAAGGGATTACACAGTCCCACTCTGACATTTGCAAGATTACAGCTGATCGGGGAATTTGGCAAGTTTGCTTAGTAAATGTCAACAACTACTAAACATACACGAGCGAGTATCTAGGTAAATGATATACTCCATGGAGAAAAGAGAAGAACGATATAAATTACTGTAAACTGATAAAGATATTTAGGAATGTTTGAAAGCGTTTGCTTACGGAAGTATACTTATATATGAATCACTTCCAAAGGCATATACCGTATTGAATTGTATACCTGCAACTCCAATTATTGTACCAGCCAATCCGGGCATTGTATTTGCTAGAAGCCGTGATAGTTCAATGCTTAATAAAATAAACTGTAATAAGGTACTCACTAGTTCCGTTTCCACACGTCACAACACACGTAAAATGTGTCCATGAACTCCAATTGCCATCTATAGGGCATCTATCACGACTGCACGGCTTAGAACCCGAGCGATAGCCATCGCATGATTTCCCGTTACCTTGCGGGGCGGGGCTGTCACACTGGCGATATCTTCTTCTGTAGCCCGAGTTACACGTGACAGGGCACGGGGTCCATTCGCCCCATTCTCCCCAGTTTCCATCAACATCCTCCTCTCTTTTAACCCTCGCATTTTTTAGCACTGATATTTCTGAAGATAGTAGGTCTGGCCTGGTAAGTCTACTATTTGTTGTCGTTTGTGCACAAAGCAAAACATCGTTTGCCAAGCATGGTTTAATATCATAGTAAATATTATCTTTGGCGTCGAAGGAGCAGTGTTCGTTGGAGTTCGATTCGCTCTCACTACATTTACGATGTCGAACAGCTGTTTTTGACAACAAAGAAGGACCTTCACATCGCCAATCAGACCACATTGACCAAAACAGGCTAGCGTTTGTAGTGGTGTGCCTTTTTCTGGCAGTTTTTTCCATTGGACACACTTTGACACATTCGGTTAGTCTAAAGGTGTGCGCGTCGTCTCCTAGTGGGCATTGCACATCAGATGATAGCTGAGAGCCTGTTGAAGAGACGCATGATCGAATTTGGTATTGCTGACCAGGTACATCACACCCTGGCGAGGTTGTCATGCATGGTCCAAACTCCTGCCAAGAGGTCCATTCGCCGGTAAAACGACCTTGGCCATTACATTCTGATCCTATGTAGCACTGTCTCGTTTCTTGGTATTGACCAATACAAAGGCTTACCGAAGTTGGTCTACTGGTTGGGAAACAGTCATTTTCTGTCTGGCAGATAAGGCAAATTCGGTGTCGTCTTTGTAATCCGAACATATCAGAACACGATCTAGAACATGAAGTTGTCCACTCTGACCAAGCTCCCCATGAAACGTGGCCCTGAACACCGCATGATGTTACTAATAATATGATCTTAAAAAAACATGACTCAAGTCCAAAGAACGGATTATTCAAAGGACACAATTGCAAACGCTTGAAGAAACGTTTTTTTTTAAGCATAACGTCATTCTATGAACGCAATAAAGCGAGAATTTGTGGCAAGGTATGTTTTACCGTCTTTCCTATAAACTCGACACCCCCACCTAACCAACCACCAAATGAAGATTAATGGCATATTGAAAACGATTGTTCAAAAGATTCATATCGGGCTAGCTGTCCCCGAGAAACTGTTTAGCGTTTAACTTGATATTGAATGACGTCATATGCAAGCACGTCTTCATCATCCGCTTCTAAATGTCGACGTCGCGGTTTTGACGTACTGACGTGACGTCGCTACCATGCGATGACGTCGTGGTATTATTGCCATTCCGCTTTTTCTATTATTGTTTTTCTTTTTATCAGTCACTTTTTATCCTATGCTCATTGTATGGTGGGTGGTTCATCAAACCTTAACTTTTGCATTAGAGTATGTTCTATAACTTTGCACACCCAACTCACATAGTACGCGGTGTCGCATCATTTGGAAGCAATTTACACAAGGCACTGCTCAATCCATTTCATTCCTATGCCTTTGCATTAGTTGATTCGCTCACGCAATGACGGCACAGTAGAAACAAATCAAGTCATAATGATATGTGAACAAATACGACTACAGTACGAGTGTATCGCTTCAATAGTCACCATGAATTTAAAGCCTAATTCACACTGGACGCGAAATCGCGTCGCTTGGGTCTTGTTCACACTGGGCGCTGCACGATACGCTTCATTCCTATGCTTTAACGTTGCTTGACTCGCTCAGGCTATGATATTAATAATATGATCTAAAAAAACATGACTCAAGTCACTAGTGGGAAAGTAAAGTGGGAATTCAGAGCTTATTAGCCAAACTCGGAATAAACGCAAATATGGTGCCGTCTTCAAACAAAACATATTTCGTACTTGAATTTCAACACATTTTATTACGTTTGTAAAACATTTCTGCAGTAAAATCTGCTTATATCAGCTAAATATTTCCCATAATCAGACGCAGGAAAAAAATTCCAATTTTATGTGTTGCCAAAATGGCCAGACGGGTCAGCCAAAGGGTTTATTAGACGCAAATTAAACATTGATGGATTAAGTCAAGATCCAGATATACCAAATACAATTATAGTTTTTATATACATTGACTTCATGGAATAGCAATTTACTATCAGAGCCGTGCACACGTAAAACTACTGTAGGCCTAAGTACCTCATTTTCGGAACGACGATGGGCCGATAATTTTTTTAAGAAAACATCTACTTAAGTCACCAAATATTCATAACAAATGCCGTTTCAACTTCAACGAAAGACAATACGAAAGTATTAGCAAGAAATTCGTTGTGAAATCACAAAAAAATTCACCAAACCATGCTGTCACTGTATAAGTACAAAGCTGTCAAAGAATCTCAAAGTTGATCTTTTACTACGGCGAAGAATTCGTGAATGTTCCAATGGAAGTATGTGATTGATTCGGCTGATTGATTGATTGATTGATTGGTGTTTTACACCGTGCTTATGGACAATTCGCGTATATGACGTTGGTGTAATCCAACAATTGTTGATACTAGCACAACCTAGATGTGAAGCGTTTCAATACTGTTGGAAAGTCAATTTCCTATAGTGCTGAGTAAAGAAAGTATTGCTACTCTTAAAACAAACTGCCCTTAGCCAGAGGGCCGACTGATTCGAAGAAGTGTTCCAAAAGAGACTTGTTGTAGAGATATATTTTGGAGCATCGACCAATATGTTATCTGTGTTGTCTTTTCGAGAGATGTTTAAATAAAGTTTAAGTATGTTTATATATCCTTCGCTTTAATAAAAAAAAACGTCGTTTTGTGTGAAATATTTTATGCCATCGTGTTAAACTTCGACCGATCGACCTATGTTATTTGTGATAGCTTATCTTTTGCAAGAAGTGTATAAATCCTGAGCCTTTATGAAAAGTGTGGATTTGTGTGACTTGTCATAGAGCACCGATTTCAACTTTGACTGATGTTTTTGAGTAAACGTATCTCTTGGGGAAATGGTTAAAAAAATTGGAACCTGTTTATAAATCCTTAGCCTTAAGAAAAGCGTCGGAATATGTGAACTGTTTTAGAGCATCGTGTGAAACAATCGAACAATGTTATCAATGAAAACTTGTCCTTGGGACATATTTTGGAATAAACTTTTATACCTTTTTACCATTCCTATACTACAATATTGTAGCATTTAAATCAATACTTAGATAACCGCCGTTGCGAAGTCTTCTGGACTGTACACGCTAGTTAGCGTATGCTTCTAGCCCACTTATCGCCCTCACCTCTGTGGTGACTGGTTCGATTCCACGGACTGTAAGTAGGCCGGTATGCCAGCAACCAATGGAGGGTCGTGGGGTTTCTGGGTAAATTTACTACTCAGTTTTCCTCCCACAATAATGCTGGTCATTGATCTGTAATTGGGATTTATTCATGTTGATCTAATATCGGATAAATAAATGAAAACCGCACACATTTCAGAGTTATGCAATAGTTTAAAGCGACGACTTCTTCAAGATTAATAAATTGGGCTCGTGGCTGGATATTTTCAACATATTAATTGGTTGCTTGCCAAATAGCAGCAAAGAATCGCTAACCAGACAGCAGCATTACTCGCTGTATTACTTATTTTAATTTTCCCAATGTACGAACTTTTTTACACGCCGTAATATATTTTATTTGTTTTGGGACTGAACGCTGTACTAACTATTATTTCACTCATATGACGGCGTGTCGGCCTAATGGGTGAAATCACTATGCATGACAACCATGCCCAAACAAAATACAAAGGCAACACAAGCCAAACTCTGAAGAAAAACCCCCCAACTGTATGGGTTGTGTATTTAAAAATATGTATATCTTGTATTCTAGTTTGGGGCCTGAATGCAATAAAGATTCGTCCATTCATCCATTAACCACATTAAAAAGCTTTTAAAATTCGCTTTCATTTTAACTGTAACAAAATTGATAATCGCTAAATGGTTTGACAATATGGTTTTTGCTATTTACTAAAACGAAGAAGTTTTTTGTAGGAAATTTGAACACACAGAGAGGCTTCAACACAGGTTTTGCACCATGCAATTATAGCCATTGCAAATTAATAAGCCTTCGTTTGCGGTGTTAAAGAACATTGAAGTAAATAAATAATATAAACTCTCCAAAAGACTGTGGACCAATATGATTGGAAGTCGTACTTGCATCATTTGACTTGATATCTATGATAACAATAGCTGACAAACTACCAGATAAGTCAGTCACCGCTACCAATGCCCACAAAATATACGTCTTTGGGCCATGAAAAATGGCCCGCCCGCATGAATCAGCGGCGAATCTTCATCCAGGTGTAGCTACGAAAACATGTTCAGAATAAAACATTTATTTGAGAACAAACGAAGCTCATCATTATATTCCTAGAGTCGCATGAGGTGTTATAAAGACTTAGGCCATGGCTATAAAGTGAATATATAAATTTTCGACCTTAGAGAGAGTTGCTTACAAGTATGCTTTAAACGCAAAAACCATTTGCAATAAAAAAAACTCATATTACCATTGTACACAAGAAATCAAAACATTTAAACCTATGATACATATTGAGACATGATTGATTGATTGATGTTTTAGTCACCAGAAAAGAGAGAAATTTGTGAAAAGGGATGTACAGAGATGATTTTGGCGAGAGTGAAGCCTTGTTCTATCCCTGAGGTTGCAAAACATATACACAAGATCTTAATACTGCTACGCCAAGTGGTGTCGCAATTGAAATACTAGTATTAGAGGAATCTAAAAACGTTTTACGTGCCTGCAAGTAACACAATTGCTTGATAATGTCCCAAATCTCGAAAGCATGAGCACAGAATGGCAACGATTAATTTATTTTAACAATGTCAACAAATGCGATATTTTACAAAGTGTTCAGGTGTCGGCTTTTAAACTTTCAAATTTAATTCCTGTTGTGTTTAGCGAAATTATAGCAAATGGCCTTTCCACTTGAAATTGAACAACAATCTGCATTGGGACAGCCGCAATATAATCGACTGCCAGTAGCGAGGGACATGTAGGGCTTTCACAAGCCATAATAGGGTAAAATTGTCACATCACTGAAAGGAAATTGAACCGTGAGTCTTTGTAAACATCGATCAGTTATCTGAAAGTTAATGTCACGATTAACCCCAAAATGCCAGTCATCTTTATAGAACGACACGCCTCATCGTAACGGCGAGAATGGTGTTCAGTGGACACCTTACATAAATCCCGAAGACCCAAGCTCCTGTAAGATATATAAAAAAAACCTCGTTTGCAATTTAGAGTTGACTGCGTAACGAAGAAATCTTCCATACAACGAATGGTCGATAACCAAAGAGCCAGCTAGCGCGATTTTATATTGACCTTTAAAACAAAATTCGAATCAGCCAAATTTTATTCGGTGTTTACATTTGTTGATTATTGAAAACGATACCTTTGTGAGAGACTAGACTGATCCTAGAATGAATACAACCTTGCGTGTACATGGGCGGATCGAGTATGTAGAACGGTTTGTTTTCCGCATATTAACGACCGTGAAGTGGCAAATTAGGTTGAAGTGAGTTGCCAATTTTTCGTTTAGTTTTGTCTTGCAAAATATTAAATTAAATTTTAGAAAATAATTTAAGCTTCTACTAAACTTTTATTAATATTGTCGGGCACAGAATCGCCGGAATATAATATGTTGTTATAACCTAGACCACTATAAAGCCAAACTTCTTCTTTCAATAAAGTAATTTGCCTTTACTGCTGGCGATTTCGTGCCTGACTGATAATCGTGGGTCAGTCTACACATTTATAAACAGATAATAACACGGTTTCGTTTATTTGTTTGGGGTTTACCGCCGTACGCAAGGGTATTTCACATATTTTAAGACGGTCTGTCTATTTAACATGAGGTTTCTCTCAGTTTTCCATAAACAGTTCCTACGTTAAATATTACGGAAACCTGAGAGAAACCTCATAACTGAAAATTGAGATTTTAATATTTGCAGTTTTATTATATAGGTAACAGTGCAGTACGAGTTAGTTATTGTTAATAGTTTACATGTACACAGGAAACTAGCTTGCTTTGTATATACCATCGTGTTTGAAGTTGTATCATTTCTGTTATATGTGCAGGAACATTATTTACAAAACAGTACGTTGAGATATAACATTACAATTTTCTCCGCACTCACAGTACAGTGATGAGAACGATCCTAAACATCTGTCAATCGTAGATTAATGCGGGCAAAACCTCCTTTAACAGAGGCTGATATGCCATTATTTTAAATAAGGAAGTTTGCCAGTTGAAAGCAGCTACGCACCTGTATAAGCAGCATTTGCTGAAATGGCAAAAAATCTACTCATTATTGAACATGAACTTCTAAAATATTTTGAGTGAGAATATGTACCCTGGTTGTATAAGACAGACGAGAACTCAATAATATAAATTGTTACCGACAGTTGCATTCGGCTGTTTACTTGTATTGGTAGCATTTCAGAAAATATTTTAGCTGTATGTACGTAGTATTATGAGCACTTATCACAGTTATGTTAGGGTCCATTGCTGTTGGAGTAAACCGCTGTCATATATGTAAAATGCGGAGTGTTGGACACTATCAATCAATTAGTCACGTTTTGAGAAAGACTTTAATAATTTCGGGTAAACAAACTGCATCAGACAAATTTCGTCCTTGTATTATGACTATATCCAAACGTATATCCAACAGTCCATAATCTACTTCCGTCCTAAATTCAATCTTTTCTATTCTACTCTGTGGATTTGTTTGTTTGATTGTGGTTTAACGTCGTACTCAAGGGTATTTCACTTATATGACGATGTGCCTGTCCATAAAGGTGAAGGAGATCACCCTCGTTACCAATGGCAACAAACAAAGACAAGACGAGACAAATACAGGACAAGGACATGACGCAATACAGACACCACAAACAGATCGGCTTCCTGATTCCCTTTAGCTCTGAGAGCACCAGGGCAACATCACACTCCCTCCAACCATTCGCTCTATTCAGTAGAAGCGTCGTGCATATATTCAAATAGACCCAAATAAACCCGGCGTTTTACCAATAGAGATACGCTATCTATTTTTAATTTAATTAAATTACACAAAGGTAAACAAAGATACAAATATCGATTCATAATAGTTAATTTAATATGGGATATGCATAGTAAATTAAACCAATATGGTTTCATAAAATTAATGAGTTAAACACAAACACATTATTTAACGTTAACCAAATAGCAAACATAATAAAATACTGCCATAAAATAAAACTATATACAAACTATTTACAAACAAAAATACGTAGCTCTTCATGATCCTGTCTACCTTTTCAGTCCTTCCGTTTCCATTCTTCTACTTCTTTTCGCCTACTAAGTTCTTTTTGTGTCCCCCCGCACGTCCCGTCTATCTAACAATTCAAGTATTTACACTACTCCGACACAAGGTGTCACTGTTGTAATATGTAGACCTAAAGTGGCAGTTACCCAGTGTAAGTACAACAGAACAGGTTTAATTAAGCGCTTCTATGGAAATTGTTAGACGTAACATCTGTATGCTCACTGCTTTAAAGAATTCGCCCGTCATGCAGATCACAGTTGGATACTTGTATACACATATCTATACCGTTTATGAAAATACGCATCTATAGACAATTGCATTGATCATATACCTATGAGTCTCACCACACAGATACAGAAGCATCGTATATTTATCCGTATCAGATGGTTCATATAAGTACAGTCTGATAAGGGACTGCGTTCAATGTTTACATTCTATATGACAGCGCCCCCTAACGTGACAGGGGAATCCCTCGACCTTGCGTAACAGATCAACACTTGGCAACCGGACAATTTG
>JAVFBX010245144.1:0-19708 GCA_034783855.1 Mopalia kennerleyi | reverse complement strand
CAATCTCTTGCCCCAAGCTGAATGTAAAACCCACCATCAGTTTTTTTTCTCTCATCACCACCACCCCCAACACTCACACTTATAACACCCCCATTTCCCCCCAAACGTTTTCTCCATATCCGCTGCATAATAAGAACCGACCTTTACCTTCCTGGCTGAATACCCCCGAGGCATCCTGGGAGGATATTGACTATCGTATCGCCCACTCCTAACCAATATCGCTCGACCGTGACATCAAATATAACCAGACAACCCCAAATCTTGTTGAGCTACAATGTCTACACATGATTAAGATTCCTGAAACCCTGACCAGAAGCTGTGTCAAAATGTCACAAAATTGTTAATCTTCAAATTTTTCAAAGATTTTTTATCACGATTAGTCGGCCACAGATCTCGCACAGTCTGTTTTTAATACACTGGAGTAACATTAAATTTCTAACAGACAAATTGTTAACATTTTAATGTGTCAATGGTACGTTCTGTTGTTGAAGTGCGTCATCATTATATAAGTGAAATCGATTAAAACATTTGATGTAAAACACCAATGAATCATACTTATACTTATAAATTTGTTTTTGGTGTCCTTTTTTCAGTTGTAATATGTTCACATATGTTCTCAAATGGGGAAAAAATATATTTAAATGAAAAACTCCCAACTCTTAGATGACACTATGTAGCATTTGAAAATACCTCTCTATGGCCATACAAAGTAGGGGACTAAAGGTCGTTAATAGCTTTTTGCCCGTGGCACAATTTGCTTGTTGGGTGACATTTAGACACAAATTAAAAAACAGATATGATAAATTAAAGGAACCTTCTTTAAATACAGCTGATATCATTGTACATGTAATTATCTCCTGTGGTACGAATTCTTGTTTTTCTTTGTTTAACGGGGCTATTTTTTGTGACAGGATTTAATGTATTTAGCCTAAGGCCGGGGAGTTTTATTTCTGCTAATTGTTAATTAGCTGGATACACCAGTTCCTCAAGTTATGCCCTTGCCCCTATGTACATGTACCGTTTATAAATATTTATTAGGGCAACCATGACGAAGATATTTTTTGTAATCGTAGCCCAAAAAAAAATCTCAAATGAATTGGAAAGAAAATGTATTGTACAAACTTGTTTAAAGAATTGCCACACATTCTGTACATAGTAGATTTTTCATTATGTTGATTTATATGTAAATATAGCAGTAAATATATATTAATATTTATAAATGTATTATTTGTAAAAAAAAAATTGAGACTGCATATTTCATGATGAGAAAGTCTGCAAATTTGACCAATTAAAACCATAAGAAAAACTTTATCATTTATCCACATGATGTCATCTGAGGGCAGGATGATGTCCATGCTGTCAATCTAAAAATAAAATGACTATTTTTAGTTCTGGGGTAGGGTTAATCCTAAACCTGACACTAAACCAAACCCAAAACCTAAACCTTACTCTAACCCAAAGCAGGGGCTCAACCAGAAATAAAAACAAAAAAGTAGGTGTCTAAAATGGTCATTTTGCTTCAATTTTCAAATACTAGGTGTCCAATTTCCCTATCTCCTGCATGTTAAAGTTTCTTAAAAAACAGGGTGTCCAAATGAGGCAATTGTTCAATTCAGGGTGTCCAAATGAGGCAATTGTTCAATTCAGGGTGTCCATTTGGACGGGTGGTCACCCCTCTGCCTAAGCTCTTGGCCCATATCCTAAACCTAACAATAACCCTAAACCTGACCCTAAAATTGACGTTCCATCTTATACAAGACAGACTTACCAATTTAGGGGAAACATTTGCAAAAATAAATTAAAATTTGAGTCCGTTGAGGGATCTAAATGCAATAATTAGTGTTTGTGTTTAGGAGAAATGTAACGTTTCCCCCTGGGGCGTTATCAGATTGTGCCCACATTGTTTGTCTCATGCTGAAACAATGTTTTACTTTTTCAACTCGCTGTCATCCTCAACTCCTTGTTATCACCTTCGTATTATTATCACCATATTGTCGTCATGAAGAAAGCGGATTATGCGACTGATTAAAAATGAATAGGGCATGTTGAATTTATTCAAGCTTCACATGTACTTGGGCATGGATCAGTTAAAAAAGGATGAAAGGCTCGGTGAAAAAAAATATGTTTTGCATCATTTAATTGACATGCCTTCATGACTGAAATAGTTAAGTGCATTATCTTATACATAAGCTGAGGTTGGCATGAAGTTTTCTCTTTAAAGTCCTGCATTATCTGCACAATTATACAGAATTAGATAAACTCTTGTCGCTGAGAAAAAAAGCATTGGCCTAGATTAATGAAATACAAATGCATATCATAATTAAATTAAACGTAAAACTAGCATCTACTGTTAAACTGAACAGATAATATTTGAATCTGTCTGGGGCCTGTGACCGGGGTATATGAGTGAGTCAGAAGATGTGGCTCCGGCAATTGCCGGGGTGGTTTTTACGTGGTTTCCTGCTGGTTTTCCACCATGATAGGGCAAGGAACAGTGTGAAGTGGACAATCCATAGTCATATAAGTGAAATACCCTTGAGTATTTTGACGTAGTACGACGTTAAACCCCAATCAAACAACAATCGAATCTGTCTGTCCAGGTACATGTACATGGCTTTGGTTGAGTATCTTACTTACAATGTATCTTACTTCTATATATGGCTCACATGTTTCAATTCGTCAATCATTATCAGGAAAATGTACAAGTCACACATTGTGGCTCTGGCGATCTTTACAAGATTGTCTCTCTCGCGGTATTCTACTCCGTGTGAAATGGACGATCTGTCCTCATATAAAGTGTAATACTTATAGACCAACATTATGCCTATCTGTTCGTGATGTCTTTGTATTGCATTTTGTGATTATCCTGTATTTGTCCTGTCTTCTCTTTTTTGAGTGAAAAAGCCTAAAATATTAAACCCCAATTAAACAAACAAAACCAACAGTAAATGCATGTAGCCATAATATGAATGTCTGTCTATAAACAAAGAAAGGGTCAAGGGAACGCATGCTTGCATTCCATATGTTTATTTTCAAGGGTATTCCAAGATATCCCTGGTTGTCCACAATGGTTTTGGAAATTACTTTTCTGATTAGGAAGATTAGCGGGAGATTTATTTTAGCAAGCTTCAGGTGGCGGAAAAGATCTTCGTCTAATATTAACTGATTTCACGGAATCTTCTGCCCTATTTACCACATGCAGAAATCAGCTTTTTATTAAATTTCCTTATGCGCCGACTGGATATAGCCTGCAGCCGTACACCCTCGTCTACACTACTTCACCAATGTTATCCGAAATTGGCTCCCTGCATCATGGGAATTGAGTAAAGGCCATTGCTATTACCAAATGCCGTTCTCTGACATGATTTCTGAAGACAATGTGCACATGTTAAATTTCATAGCCTTCTAGCAGTTGGAATTATCAGAGAAAAATTTGCTAATATACAACGATTGTTCAGGGGATATCAGATGTCTGGGACGTAAATTTTGAAGAAAGACTGAACTAATGAAAATGAGAGCTACTCTAAACCTGGAGCTGGAGATTCATTTGAGATCTCATAAACTACAGCAGTTCAGAAAAAAACAAAATAAAAACAGATTTCATACTGATTTACAGATTTTATTGTTGGAATAAAAACAAGAATTAAAGTACTAGTATTTAATTGTAAGAAAGTTTTTTTAAAAATATCAAAATATTTTTTTTTAAATTCAGCAAAATAAAGAGAAGTTCTAATACATGTATCTTCACCTTAAATCCATACTTGTGTTAATCATAAAACATCAATTAATCATTTTCCAAAAGATTACTAAAATTTCTTTGAAATTCCTAGACAAATTTATGATGAAAGGCAAACTTTATTCTGAATCAAATTTTCTAATCTTTTTCTTGAAGTTTAGTAAAATTTCTTTGAAAATCATATATATACTGGAGATCTAACATTTTTAATGGTTGTTTTATTGGGCTTTACTTGGGAGACACATGCTTTATCCTGACCTGTTCCAGTATCTGTCGACCAGTTTAATGATAATGGTTTGTGTGTTTTGGATGATCTGTGAGTCTGGTATATGGGTGAACCTGAGGTGAATCCAGCAGGTAGACTATAGTGGTCATATTTACTTAGGTTCCGATAAACTCCCTAAACTTTTGAGGCAGGGAATAGTGGTTGCTGGGAGCTTCCTGTGCCCTGTTGCTCTTCACATTACAATGAGCAACACAAATCAAAATGGTGTGCCGCCTTGCACTGTAGTGTATACATGTATCTACCTGTTTCGACCTAGGTATTTTTTTTTTTTTTTTTGCAGACCTTTCCGAGAATGTTTAATCTATTCATTCAAATGGCACCTTGCCTTCTGTTAAATTGAGGGAGCATATTCTTTAAGATATTTCACCAAACTTTTTATGGGATATACTTAGAGTAATTACCTTACTCGTTAAATATCTACCTGCCCCATTCTCCAATGTTGTCCAATTGGGGCTACGGAGGTAATTAGTTCTCCTGTTTTGTGTTTACTTAACGCTGTCCTGAATGCGAACATAATTTGTTTACACAGACCACTGCTATAATGGCTTCAAGTCGGAACTTCCCCAACCCCATTTCTAAAACTTAGACTAGATTTTTACCTGTTTGTTTTCGGATATTTTGAAACGAGCACAGGTGAATAACTTTACCTGGTCTCGAAGCATTGTTATGCAGGGGCCAAAAAGCTGCGACATATTTAGGACTCTCTGTACACAGCAGACATTTGAAACCGATAAACAAAAAAAAATTCTCATTTTTTTCCCAAGAATACTTTTCTTTGATGGGATCAGCGGATAAAAAAAGTGGGCAAAATTTGTGCCAAAATTGTAAGGTTTCAATCTTGAAGATATAACATCAGAATAAAAAGGACGTAGTTACACATATGAAAAATTCCTTTCATTTTCATAGTGCGTTTAAGGTACAGTTGTTGATCTCATGGGTTTCTGTTTACAGAGGGCTCTACGGGTTAAAGTGGAAACTGTGTTTTTTGTTTTAAATTGAACGAAAGAGGTTATGTACCTACAGTGTACTTATCAAAAAGTAACATAAATGTTTTTACAACAGTAAATCGGCCAAAGTGCAAAAAACTTAGCAAAACAATAGACTTTCCTGATGATGGCAAAATTAACCGCTGAAATATTGAAGTCAAAATGAGCCTTTTGTTCTTCAGAGTAACACTACTCTTGGACTTTAAGTTAACATCGGACTACTTTGTAGATAGTTTATTTTGAGGCCAGACAAGATTCTGTGTTTGCTTATCATGTTGTGTAAGCTTACATGAATTCTTATTAATAATCCACTATTTGTGATTAAACCTATTATTAACTAATTGTTGTATGGTTAGTTCAAAAGATTGGTAGAAGTGAAATGAAAAAGTTGTTGAACAGTTTAAGTCCCATCTGCTTATAATATTCAAGTTTATTAGTGACGTTGTAAGATTTCCTCTCGGTTTTCCACTGTAATTAGGCGAAGAACAGTGTCAATTGGACAATCCATCGCCATATAAGTGAAATACCCTTGAGAACAACCGTAAACCATAATCAAACGAACAAACAACACATTGTATATTTCCAAAAGTTGTACACGTATAAAGATATAGCCGCTTTATGCGTAATGCTTGCTTGGGGTGGGATATTCCTCTTTTCCCCCTAGCATCTGTCCTAACAAAAACGTCTCGTTAAATTTAAAGCGAAGTCTCTTCTTTTGTGTAAATCACGACTTCTAATTCAGGCTGTGTAGATTGTATTTGACCCATTCGTTTCCCTTTTGTTAAAAGACGTTCTCCTACACTGATCCAACACTGGTTAATTTTGTATCAATTCAGACGGTTCTTTTAAAAAGCACCTTGTAGAGTTTTGCTTGACGTATCAGAGCCTTTTAGTTTAGAGAATGGCAAAGAAACTAAAAAAAAAAAAAGTCTAAAGAGCATACAGAAGGGTTTTGGAAAAGACTAAACTATACCCTCTCCTTTCTCGTGGGATGGAGCCTTACGCATCTCAGGGCGCGTTCTGTTGATACGGTGACAGTTTGTCCGTAAAACTGCGTGTCGTCTGCCGTGTTCAGACACACAGCCCCAAACGCTATATGTGACCCAATGAAAGAATCAAGCACATCCAGCTCTGTCTCCAGCTTAATCCCAAAAGCTCCGAAAACAATGCTGTCATTTGTTGGCCGGGCACAAAGGGGTCTGCCAGAAAACTTCTCCTCTGGCCCCACTGAACAACCTTTGCTGAAGACCTGGAAATGCATGTACTGTTACCAGTGTCAGTCCTAAAAGCTAGAAATCTATGACCTTTTATCTAATGTTTTTGGTGCAAAACTTCTGTAGAATACTTATGTACCTGCTGGTCAGAAGCGCACAGGTTCATGAACTTTTTCTTTCTGTACATTTGTACAATATATTCGTAAGTCCTATCTAGAAAGTTCTTACTTTGAAATTGTTAGCAAAAGGGTTAAGGTTCAGGCTTGTTGGAGTCTTGAACTTTTTTTCTTTTTGTACATATATTATCATCATGAGTCTTCACTCTGGCAATTAAGTATATACTATTGGACAACCTCGATGTCATATAGGCCAAATACCCGCGAGCACAAAACTAAGCACCATTAAACGAATTGCTAAGTCTGCCAGCCCTTTGTCAAAGGGCTGTTGGTCATCAACAGTCGCACTGTCAATTGACAAAAATTGATTTCCTGACAGAGTAAAAATCAAGACTTTGAGGATTGTAGATTAACTTATAGGAGTTTTTCATCATCCTTTAGCTTCTTTCTCAGCCCCACACCCTTGTACTCTGTTAACAACAACAACAACATACATTTCAATATTCACAATTTCTGCATCAGAATTTCTCCCAAAGAGACTCGTCACATTATCCAAGCAACAACATTCCAATGCATTCCAGAATGACATGCACCACCAAGAAACTGTTTCAAATTCTACGCTCATCATTGGAGCTCAATTAATGTGTGAATGGGAATTCCGCTTTAATTCCCGTGGCTGGTTGTCGTGTGAAGATTAAACAAGACAACAGTAGTGTTGTGGGATGCTTCCATGATCTTCTGTGTTTATATCACCAGTGTTTGACACATTGTCGCGTCTAATTCCCATCTCCACTTGGTATTCATTTCGACTCGCCGTATCGATTATCTAGATTACATGTGGGGCTTCTCACCTAGTGTTAACTAACGTGTTTCTTACCGCTCGAGCTGAACATATTTATATCCTGTTTGGAAATGAACTTGGAAGAAATCTTTCAAGAGATTTATAAAATTTTCAAAGTAAAATTGTACAATCAATATAAATTTTTCTGCTTTATTTTTTAAAGAACTCAAATTTTATTTATGAAATATTAGATTTAATTTGATCGATACTTAAACTAATCATGTTTTTTCTTTCTTTGTCTTTTGCAGTAGTTTTATTAGATACCACAAAAGCTGAAGGAAAATTAAAGTGGACATCATATGCACAAAATCTACTTGGGGTGAGTTTATTTGTCTATATTTTTCTTCATTCCACTCATTTATCCAGGGTGTTTTTTTTAAGCCAGGGGCATCCAGCGCCATGAAGCCGATGTTTGTCTGATGTCCTTGTAGTACCTCCTAAACCCCAATCAAAAAAACATTTCTTCCTTTTTCTGATGGCCATCTGAATTATGACTAATATTATCGACTGATATCAAAATAAGAAGACTGGTTGTCTGATTTGACTTGTTTTTTGTAGATTTTTTAAATTTAATTCTTCTTCTCCTTTTGTTGTGTACTTTTTCACGGACAGATAACTATTGTAGGAAATTTTTATTATTTCGACACAAATTACAACTTTCCTGATCAAATGTAGCTTATGTATAATTAAACATAGAGTTCAAAGTGCTGTGAATTAAATGACATATTAGTGTATGAATCATCAAATAAATTGCCTGAATACATTAAGACTATGAAACGCTTTGAAAGCTACGGGGAAGACCTGTTGTTTCATTGGTCGGTGATAATAAACTGTTAAAAGTTACTGGAGGCGTTGTAAATAACTCAGTCAGCCTTCCGAAAAGTATATGCTTCAGTGAATCTATGTAGGTTATCATTGCTTCTAATCAAATATTTCAGTTCATTAATTATTCATGGATGAAAAGGTGAAAGAACTTACCTTCTTGGTAAATACATAAATATTCAACTTGTATCTTAAATTTATCCAGCTGATTATTACAATTATTTGCATATTAAAATAGAATAATAGGGATGAAAATGCAGGCCAGTGTGTTCCGATCAAACTGTAAAAATTTGTTTAAAATACAACAATGAAATAACGTACTCTAGTGGCTAGATTCGATGAGTGTATTGAACTAAACCCGCCGTTACTTCTCTCATGAAAATGGTTCATGAGTTAGCAGATTTAAATATGTGCAGCGCGTGACACTTATTTGCAGATGTAAAACTGGCACCGCCACTATTTAAGTGAAATACACACCAACAGCGGATGTAATAAAGGCACCGCCATCATTTAAGTGAAATACACCAACAGTGGATGTAAACTGACACCGCCATCATTTAAGTGAAACACACAACAACAGATGTAAAACAGACACTGCTATTATTTAAGTGAAATACACACCAACAGCAGATATAACAATGGCACCGCCATCATTTCAGTGAAATACACACCAGTAGTTGATTAATACTGGCACCACTATCGTTTAAGTGAAATATGATATACCAACATGTATTTAAAGCACCAAGTGTCTGTCTTACCTTGTTTTGCCTGTAAAATTGAGGCTAGTTTCCTCTTCTAACATGTCCTTATATAAGGGAAGCAACCTTAAGACAAACAGTACCTAAGCTAACAGTTTTAATGAAGTCGAGAGTTGACAATACTGACACTGTCCTTTAAGTGAAATACCCTTTGACTTAAAAAAAACAATAAACAATGTAAAAAAACAAAAATGCATTTCTGTACCATAAGATCATGGTTTCTGCTAGACGTTCAGAAAAATAGCCCCATTATTTGGGGTATTTACTGTAACCTAAAATATCATACATATATTCATGAAAGATCAAAAGATTATAGGAGTAACGGCTGCTCAACAACAGAATAACATATCAACATCTCCTCATTACATCATGATCATAAAAAAATAGGGATGACTGGTAAATCTTGATAACTGAGTCTTGTCTACACAAGGATAATGTTGTGGGAATTAAATATTTTTAGTTAATAATAATAACTTTGTACACTTATAAAAGACAATAAATCACGAGAATTTAACAATAAACATATTTCTCATTTACCTGAATGTTTCTTAAACTAGTGTGCCGCCATTTTTTTTTTTATTTGGAGTGTAAATGATCTATCATAATTTAATTAAACAACTTCAAGACGTACAGTGTACGCAAAAGCACCCACCCCAGGCTGATTTATCAACTGGGTTTTTTTTTAAAGCTGATTTTTATCTCTGTAAACGGGTCAACCCATTAGTTTAACATTGGCAATTTTTCATGAAATAATGATTCGTTTGTTTGATGTTTGTTTTATAATTTCAGCACAGTCATTAAAATGATTTTGACGAGAAACATCAAAGTATTTGTCTGATAATTACTTTCTAAACAATTACTACCCTTATTAAAGGAATCGTAAAATAGGAAGTTGACGTGGTTGACCGTAAGATAAATAAAATTAATAATAATGTTGCATTTTCTTATCTCCACGTTTTCAGGCAATACATTTATGTTAAAACCAGTGGAAACCGTTATTAAAAACTTTTTATTAAGTGTCACATTTTCAGCTGTGTAGCAAATGCAGGCAAATTTTAATTACTCAGCATTTCAAATGAGGTCACCTTATTTGCCTGCCTGTTGAAGTATTGATAGAGCATTAATAAATTGGGTAAAAATGATTTCCTATCTTGACAGCCATTTTAATTACCATGACAACTGTTGCCAAGTCAAACACTCAAAAAGGAACTCTTCCTGTACAGTCCTGTTCAAGTAGCTCTCTATCTGCCATTTACACATCTCATGAATATTCATGAAGGCAATATGCAGACACTTATAGACCGGGCGTGTGAGTGTCTATTTTATATTATTGACAAGCTTGACCCAATTTTTGCTTCATAAAATGTGTTTTGATGGAGCCTTTTGTAACTGTCCAAGACTTTTATCGATATTTTTTTAACATTAGCTGGTTTTATGAGTCAGAAGCCCACTGAGGTTTCTAGTAATCTATATACTAGTATGTGCTATTTGTTTGAAGAATATAATTTGACGTTCGGTTTAATATTAAGCTACACTATACATGTACCCAGGCCAGTGCTGTAAAATGTTTTCAGACAGAACCTATAAAAGGGTTCCTTTTGTTTTTTAACATAACATATCATTTGAATTTGTCAATGTTTTGCTTATCAGCCGATTTGCTTATACAGTGTAAAATTGCTTGATAATACCAAGTCACGCTGATGTCTGGACTGACAGAATTGTTCTACATCGGCTGTTAAAGGCTTTAGAAAGCTACTCCATTGACAACTATCGTCAGTTCAATTTTTAAGACAAATGAAATAAATAATCCAATGAGTTTGTTAGCAAAATAAATAATAGTGATAAAAACAAAGAAAAATTTATAAAATTTTGTTTGAGTAGAAATTGGATTCAGGCACACATGTTATTCAATAATTGCCTATTATCACCTCGAAGAACTGGTTAATTCTCTGATCGCTATGGTTATTAAGAGAGAATAACATGGTATAATAAGAGCTTCTAAACCTGGCGATATCGATGTCGAATTTGCGTGACTTTTTTACTTTGAGATGTGCTCTATTAGGCTGGATTGAATTACCGGTATTGTGTCGACGGTTAATGTACCAAAACTATACCGGAAAATATGAGATGTGCTTCTACAAACCCTTTCTCCTAAAGGTCACGGCTAGCAGGGCTACCATAAAGTACTTATCTGCTTTTCTTTTACATTTTTCCCCCCTCCATTATCCTACGCAATCTTCAATATTAGAGGTTAGAGCGAAGAGGTCGGATTCTCCGGTTTTGATTTTTGTTCAGCCACTCTGACTTGAATAAATGGGTTATGAGCTAAAGCAAATGTAAGATTAGAATTTCTGATTGCCTGCCGAATTCAAGCCCTCTTACAAGTAGTCATTTTCCTGATTTCGTCCTGTAAAGCTCCGAGCACAGTTCAGGAAATTGGCCCGTGTCAATGAAAGCTTTTCACATGCAATCGTACATATAGATTATTCGCAGCCGCAGCGCCTGTGAGTGTGAAGTGCAGTTGCATTTATAAACACCGCTACCATAATTGTGATTTTCACACAGGGTCATCCTGAAAATTTTGTGATTTAGTATCTGTTTCAAATAATAGTGTTTTCTATAACATAATAAAAAATACTGTAAATGGTCACTACATAAAAAATATACAACTTTTCCTCAGATTGCCTCAATTCCTTTGGGACTATGTCTTTTGGAATTGGTAGTTTGTCCAGTAGAACCCTTGAGGAATTGTACAGGTTTGGTTCTCAATTGGCACTCACCAGTAAAACTTCAACACCAAGCATTGGTTTGACACTTGTAGAAATCGTAAAAATTTTATGGATGATTTTTTTTTTTTTTTTCAGGTTTGTCCTTCAAATTCTCTTCAATTTAGCACAATGTTTTATTCTGAAAAAATTAAAAAGAAGTGATACTTTTAAACATGTTCTGTCAAAAAAGCTCTTCTACAAAAAAATATGGAAGGTGACATAAAACACTAATCAACCAGCCAATTGATCAAAAAAATGTTGGTGTATTTACAATTTCAAGACAAAATTTTAACCCCTACTCTTGAAAATTGTGTTTTGTTATTTCGATCAATTTATTTTTAATTAGTGATTTTTTTTAGTTACATTCACTACAAAATTTACAGTTTACAATGCCTTTTCAAGTATTTGATAATTCATCTGTTAATACCAATTTAACGGTGAGATTCGTTGGGTATGAATTAACACATACAGAAGTCAGCCTTGGCCTTGATGATCTCCATTCGAAGAGTTATAAAATCATATTGTATTTCTCGGAAGAAATCTTGCATAATTTATAACATAGTTGGAATACACTTAGTCCAAATTGCTCTATGCTTGCATACCCCCAAAATAATGCTAAATTAATAAATGGTCGAAATCACAAGCACTATGTCATAAGTTTATAAGTAGACTTGACAGCGGACTGTTCCTAGCCCCAGGCATCGGTGCTCCGATCCCGCATGTCCATTATACCCGTTATTGATTCAGCTTTTCTCGACAAGCCGACCTTCTTAGCTTGGGCAAACATAGCTGGCCAGGTCAGTCTAAAAACTGTACGATTTCTGTTCAGAGTGGGCTGTCTTGTTGAAGTCCGTCATCTCAAATACTCAATACCAGAGTTATAGTATTAAAGGAGTCTTCTTCAATAGAAAAAAAGAGCCCTGACTAACTGAAAAGATTTGTAGTATTGTTAATCATATCTTTCCGCAGCTCACGATAAATGATGGTCGTGTATTTCGGTTTGTGCGACATTGAAACAAGTGAGATTAAGAGACTTGCAAATATCGGGATAGTGAATCATCTGTTGAATGCTGTAGAATCAGAATGGACCCTCTGGCTAAGGGCAGTTTGTTTGAAGAGTAGCAATGCTGTCTGTTCTTTAGCACTACAGGAAAATAAACTTTCCAACATTACAGAAATGCTTCACATCTTAGTTGTGCTAGTGTCAATTATTGTTGGAACACACCACCGTCATATAAGTGAAATACCCTTAAGCACGGCGTAAAACTCCAATGGAATAAGCGACCTTTAAAATGGCACTTTCAGGAAGATGTACATTTAGACCGCTATGAAACTAGGAAGAAAGCAGCTTGTGTACCGTTATGGTATCTTTTGTTTTATCCACAAGTTTGTTTATAAAGTGGAGAAACTCTTGAAAGCTTAGCTCTAATACATCTAGGTAATGACTTATCTGTACAGCACCTGTCTCTCTTCCAGGCTAGCAATATTGCTGTTACTTCAGCTCCATGTAAATAGCCAAATATTCCATGTAGAAAAACGGCCGGTGGTTAACAAGGAGCTTCCTGTTGCCCTGGTGCAACAGGATTGGCAAGTATTGGCAAGAGAAAGTCGATCTGTTTATGAGGTCTTGTGATGGTTCCACTTCGTCTTTGTTTATTGGCAGTGGTGTTAAGGGGGGTTTCCTTCACTCACATGTAGGGCCCGTGGCCGTGGCGTAGTGGTTAGCGAGCGCGCTTTCTTACGCCTGCTTCGATTTACTGTTCACAGGAGCGCGTCCGTCTGTCGACCCTCACGTATATGAGTGAGTCACAAGATGTGGCTCCGGCAATCGCGGGGGTGGTTTTTGCGAGGTTTCCTCCCAGTTTTCCACCATACTAGGGCAAGGAACAGTTAGAAGTGGACAAATAGTCGACATATAAGTGAAATACCCTTGAGTACGACATTAAACCTCAATCAAACAAACAAACAAACAAATCCAGCGTAATGTAGCAAGAAACAGTGTGATGTGGTCACTCTGTCTTCATATAAGTGAAATACTTTTGAGTACAACGTTAAGCCCCAATCGAACAAACAAACAAATCCAATAGCATTGACAAGTACATTTTAAGGTACATAATGTCATATTTTGTTGTCGAAAATATACCACATAGACGTAGTACTAGACTTTGTTCAAGACATTTTCCACATCTCTAGGTTATTTACTGTGCTCTGTTACAAGCCAGTTAGGGAAGAGCTTTCTGTAACTGATTCTCAAGTTTGAGGTAAACATCCGCAAGATAGTATTCCTCGGAGGCTTTGCTACAGAAGGAGAGCCATGGGTAGCCTATTTTAGACCAGTTTGGTTGGAAACTCTGGGAGTATATTTGCTCAAATTCCTTTGGGTTCCTGGTAGAATCCACAGACTGAGTTCCATCACAATTTGAACCATACAATAGAACTGGCCAGTGTTGATTTCGGTCGGCTAGATTGAACTGAAATCGAATTCTTAGAATAAAGATACGTGAATTCCAAGATAGTGTGCTTTCCCAGGAATGGAATTAAGCTCGTTTCAGGCCGATGAAAGGCTGTTGTTAGAAACACTCAAGCTCTCTACACTGGTTGTTACGGTGACCAGCTTAAGATAGTAAATAAACAAAGAAAGTAACTCAAAAAAATTCTGATAATGTGTATGCTAATATTTTGGTGAAAATACTTGTGAATGTGATGCAAATGTAAAATTATAAATCTGTGATTTGGTCAATATTTTGACAATTGCAGGGGTGGCTTTTACGAGGTTTCCTTTCCATTTTCCACAGTACGGTACTTAAGCAAGGAACAGTGTGAATTTGACAATCCGTCGTCATATAAGTGAAATACCCTTGACTACAACTTGAATTCACCTCAATCAAACAAACAAACAAACAAAATTTAATAATTCATTAGGAGCTGGAAGACATTCTGATGGTCACATCTGAATAAAATATATATACAATTTATAACATGTATGCATCGATTGTAATACCCATCTTTTTTTCAAATAATCTATCCCAGACGAGGAAGTCCCTCAAAGTACCGCTGTATGATTGATTTTTTCCAACATTGCTGCTGATCGCGTTTGTATGATTAAACACAATTTCCAAAATGGCATTTAAGAGATTATCTCTGAAACAGGCAATTGAATATTGCTCCAATCAAGTAGATTATGATATAAATCTCTCATCACATCAGTATATGGCTGGCTTAGCAAAGCTATACCCTTCAGTATAAGAGAACCGTCATGCTTAGATATTCCTGTTGGTACGGGGCTATTGCACAACAAGCGTTTTACTACCGATGTGCTATCCTGGCCTCCCGTGGGATTTGAAATGGGATTATTCTGCCGCACTACTCAGGCGATATTTTCCCCGTAGGCCTCAGGTTCAATTGAGCGTAGGTTTCCGTTGTTGACAGCTTAGCAATAGACAGCGTGGTTTCTGCTTACATGATAGAGATTTACATGCAATCCATCTGACAGTTTTGATACAGGGCATTATTGCTTAGCCTCACCAAGGGGTAATCCAATTTTTTCCATCTTAGTATTGCGGCAGCCCGAAACACTCACTCCTACGCTGGTAGCATTACTCAGCAAGTGGTGGGCAAATCGTGTACAGGATAAGGAAATTACCTTTGGTAGCCTAACAGATTATCCCTGAAGATTCATGTAATGGTCTTGGATTAGTAATTTATGTTAAACTAAAAGCTTGAAATTTACAAAATAAAGAAAATCGTGACTACAGCTGATTCATGATGATGTTGAAATTTATTCATAATTAACTTAGATTATAATTTAATGAGCTCTTACATGAATATTTTGTAAAACTCCTTAGAATGTCGGTCTGATCTCATTAAGTGAAAGTGTTAAACCGCATTAAAGGTATTTTCACTTACATGGCAGTAATGTTATTCAGCATTTTAAGTCCAACTTTCTCTACTACAAATAGTGATTTTTTTAGTTTTGAAAGAAAAATGCTCCTTTCATGTCTGAAATAAAATTTAAAAAAATTGATATGGATGCAAAATGAATTAAACATCAATTAGTTGATAACCACCACACCTGATGAAGTGACCTGGGAAAATGACTGCATGTCTAACCACAGCATGTAGTTCTATGCATATGCAGTAACATATATACATTACTTATTATACTTAAACATATATATACATATATATTAGGTTATTAATTAACATGCAGAAGGATTAAAATGTGGGAAAACTGTTCATGAACGGATAAAATCATTTATTATTGTACTGATTGTAATCAAAACTGTTCCTAAAAATTGAAATTTATTCCCACAGAATGTATATACATGTACATGTGTGTGAAATTTTAATCACATATTTAGATTTTCACAAAGTTTAAGCTTCATTATTTATAGTTTTGTCAAGATTCAAAGCAGATAAAAAAAAATTCATCTCATATTGTTTTAAAGTGTGTATGGCTGATATTAATATAGATATATTTCACCTACCGAATAATCGGAATTATATCTTGTGTCCCATTACAACTCGAGATTATGATCTTTAAAGAAACTTGGCCTGAGAGTTTATATACAACATGAGATTATTCAACATTTTTATAATCATTTGACATCCCTATGCCATGATGAATTTAAAAAAGGTACATATTTCTACTACGGTATACATAAAAATCCTGTCATAATCTTGAGTTATTATGGACATGATGCAGCATCGAGTATTATACAGAAATAAAATATAATCTATACGTATATGTGGTATTTAATTTGCTCTGCATGTATAGGACTGATATATACACTCAAATAACAGTATCAGATACATTGATCTTTCATGCATATAATCATAGATACATGTAACATAGCAACAAACAATGCAACTTTAATACTGCACCCTATTCTAGGGCGATATCATCTTGTTATTGACTGGGCTGTAAATAATGTAAACCAATCAAATCACTTTCTTTAGATTTGAAATAGACTACATTTACAAATATGTCCAAATCCAAAAACGAAAAAACGGTAATAGAGGTGAAAATTAGTCAACTGAGCAGTAATTATGAGCTGTTAGTGTGCTGCTGTACATGTATATGGCCGGTTTTTAGGAGGTTTATTCTCAGTTTCTAAAAAAAAATGGCAATGCAGAGTCCTCATATAAATGAAATACTCTTGAGTATGACATTAAATGTCAATGAATATTTCCCTGGTTAAACTTTTTCTGGAGGGAAAACAATGGATGGACTTGAATTCAAAAAAACATTTGAAATATTCATAGTTTTTGCAACCGTACTACAGGCCGGGAAATTCCAAAATTGGAAGTCCACATGTCCATTCTATGATTTTATCGACATGTTATGGAACTTCACAATGGAGATTCCACCTGTAATGCATTGAAAAGGTATTATTTCAATACATTGAAATTGGAATGTAGTTTATTTTAATGAATCACTGTACAAGAGGCAGGAAAATTCCAAAATTGGAAGTCCACGTGTCCATTCTATGATTTTATCGACTTCTTATGGAACTTCTCAATGAAGATTCCTCCTGTAATGCATTGAAAAGGTATTATTTCAATACTTTGAAATCGGAATGTAGTTTATTTTCGTGAATCACCTCTTTGATATTCAACACAGGCCCAGTTGTCTGGTCGATGCTAAGAAATCTGCTGGCGTTTGGTAACATGTCCAGGACATGTAGATAATTACATTGGCAACTGAAATGACACAGCTGTTGTGTTTTTGGGCAATTTTTCCCTCTGATGTTTAGCCTTCCTCCATGAATTGGCTCATTATCAGCGTGACAATTTTGATGCAATGTTTTTCTCATTGATATCTTATCAATGAGTCTTTTCGAGGAGTTTGTGATCACTAAATGCCTCATCAGCAAGCAATCGATAAAAAACACGTTGTATAAGCCCTTAGGCATGTCCATTTCAATCAAGAGGGCGCTAGTGGAGGCAGGCAATTTGCAAGGGATTCGAGCCAATACATTTCTTTGAGCCATAAAAATTGCCCTATTTATTGCAATGACCATTCGTAGAATCGTCGATAAATACTAAAAAGCCCCTGTTCTGACGAAATAGCTGTTAGTAATTTTGTTTTTAGTAGGTTGGATTTTGATGTTTGATTCTGATCATGATAATGGATGTGTTAACTTTTTTGGTATGATGATATCTTTGCTTTCAGGCTTTAAATGCAAACTCCTTGAATTCCATGTTTTGGTTCAATTTTTCAAATATTATTCTGAAATAACAAAAGATTCAGAGTTAAATTGACTATTTCAGTTAATTCATTCATCGGTCAGTCGTCAATCAAGTTACTCCACGTACGAATCCTCCATTTTGTTCACACCTTGTTTGTCCATCACATCCATCAATCTGTTCATCCAAAGTTTGACTCAGTGTATGATTCATCGATGACCATGCCATTAATTTAGACGTGAAACCTTCATCCGAAAGACTTCTGACGCCAAATATGTACCGATATGTCATAGTGTTCTCTGAGGATTCTAACGTCACCCAGACATTACGATTCCAAGTTTGACATCAGTTATGGTTAGTGTGACAACAACAACGACCATTCTCTTAGAGTAATGGCCAGAGAGCTGATTTAGAACTTGAGAGATTTGTATCAGACTTTCTCTTCAATTAGACTCTGGCCAGTAAAATGATTTATAATTTGAGTAACTTGTTCCAATCATGTTTTTCGTCTGGCACTGAAAGAATCCTTCATTTTAGTGACTAATGTGTGAATTATTTCTGCATCTCTGACTAAATGATTTCGTGTTACCGCCATTATTTTCTACAATGGACAATATAATGATTTATGATATTACAACTGGGTGTCTGCCATTTTCTTCTTTAGTTAAAGAGTGAAAGTGTTGGTAAAATTATTTCTCATCTTCTTGATAACTGATTGACCGAAGCAAATCTCCACAATCCTCACAGTTATTAGGTTTTCGACGGAGAATAGACATTAATTAAGAGAGTATTAGGGTTTATAATGAAAGTGGTTGTTTTAGTTTGCCGGGATTCAAACCGACTGTTTTCCCAAAGCCTGGTCAATGTTATGGTTGAATTGCCGCAATTACTGTCAGGCTCTTTACGGCCTTAATCCAACGGAACTCGGTGTAATTCTATCTCAGATATTTTGACACCAGCGAGTCGATGAGTAGAATAAGGGAACGCGAGCTCCTGACACTTGTACGTAATCAAATTTTGTCCTCGCTGAGAAAATCTTGTTATCGTAATCTTCGGATGAACTGGACTGTCGTTATAAATACCGCTCCTCTATAAATGGCTGTAAATCTTGTAAATAGGTGAATCTTTTGCTAAAAATCTACCTTAGGAAAATTTGGGAATTCTTCTATTATATTTCAAGACAAGGCGTTACTCTTTATACGTTACTAATTGTACTATTATAAATACTGCTCAATCCATTGGAGAAATAATAATTTTGTTTCCGTTTAATTCATTCAGAAGAATTTAGTGATTTACAGTTCCACATGTAGCCGGCCTATATATATGTACAGTACTGTATCTTGTCCAGGTTTCTGCATTACTCCATCTTAATACAATTGATTGATTTCCATGGCTTTCTCCAATTTATAGTTTGCCAATATTTAATAATTTACAGAGTTAATTTCCTGAAGGATTTACTCCTAAGTCTATGTTCATCTCTCAGATTTACGTTTTCTATAATTGGATTGTGTGTATTTAAAAATTTCCATGGAAATAATCTGATCAGTTCGAATGCCTTTTTAAGCAATATTTTACAAAACCGCCTGAAAAATAGCACAATTTGATGAATAGGTCTTTGGATTGGATTGTGTGTACTTGAAAATTTCCATGGAAATAATCTGATATGTTTAAAATTATTTTTAAGGAATACAATGTATTTCGTAAAACCGCATGAAAATAACACTATTCGATGCGTAGGTCTTTTATTAAGTGTACACCCTCCTGCTACAGTCTAAGGGCATAGAATAGAAAAACATTATGTTTGCAACATACATGTAGCCAAACACATATTATGACCATGCTAGTGTAGGATAATCCTTTAGTAGCTTGTTAAATGCCAATCGATCTATCCATAAATCTTATAAAAAAAAATTTAAAAAGTGGAAAACCGTTTGTATTGCAGTGCGTGTGTTTTTCCTTTTTTTTAAAATGAATCTTAAATTTACACACATT
>JAVFBX010245133.1:0-10260 GCA_034783855.1 Mopalia kennerleyi | reverse complement strand
AGCTATCACTGACAAGACCTTCGCAAAGCAGTTCTTTTCAAACCCAACGCATTATTAGAGTTCCTTCAAAGAATACGTCTAAATTATATGGTGACAATTTTCTCGGCTAATTATTTCAGATCCATTATCTGAGCAATTGACTCCCTTTTTCACTCTTGATTCATTTTTCACAATGTCTTCACGTCATCGGATACAATTGTAACTGACACAGATAAAGATGAACGCGTTGTACTGTTAGGCTTCAGATTCTAGACAAGGAGTCATTATGCTTTCAGTAAGGTTTGTCATTTAGATACGGAACACGCATGCGCTCGAAGTTTGACAACAAGAATGGCGCGTCATATCTTACAAATGAAGGCGACTAATCGCCCCATTTGCGTCTAAAATGCCGTAAGCTGTGTCATCATCCAATCAGTGGGCGTATAACAGTCGCTTGATGTAAAATAATGCACGGAACAAACTTGTGTGCTGTAGCCTGCGCCTAATGAGGATCAAACCAGAGCTTAAATGTCTACAGTTTTCAATCGAAGACAGTGATAAAACAATAGTGCCAATAATTAAATTAGTAATGTTGGTATAATGACCAAGTGTTAGTCAGACAATAGTCAGTTGGTTGTGCAAGGCTAAACGACTCAGAATTGCCCCATGTGTGGTTATACAGACACTGACGTAATGATGATATAAACAATGCGCACATGAAACATGAGCGTACTTTGACGAATTATAAAATGGTTAAAGTGTAAAAGCTGTAATGCCATTCAATGTCAGTTCATAAATTTAGAGAAAGATTAATTACCATGCATGTTATTAGGCGATCGATACAACTACGAATCAGCGCCCTGTGGATTTCGTGCAGGACCAATATTCTAAGCAAAGCGCGCAGAGTCCCGATATAATGATCCAATTTTACACCCAGGTAAGAATTGCTAATATTTCTCTACGCGAAACAGCGAAACTCTAAAGTAGAGAGAGGTATAGGATGTCCTTTTCCTTATCACATATATCAACAAGTGATATGAACCTCCTGCCATCAATAAAAAACCTCAATTTGAACACTGTGATGAGCTGCCCAATGTGGGATTCCTAACGCATTTTTAAACTGTAAACTTTAAACGCTCTCTGAGCTAAAGAAATCCTTGGCATCCTAAAAATGCCAAAATCTTCAGAGGGAATTTTCCAACAACATGATTAGACCAGGTGTTTAATGTCTGAGCCAATCACATTAGCTTACTCAAGATTTATTTGTTGACCGGAAACGCCAATTAGACTAAACGTACCTCCAAAGTGAAGAGTGAAAAGGAACATCTGATCTTTGATGGTACAGGTTAAAGTGAAGGTCAACAAAAAATTCGCGCTTTTATTTACATGGTAATTTGATTGACCTCAATTAAAAACCGAACACTTATTTATTTATGGAAGAAGTGAAATCATTAGCATTCTATTATTTTTTTTTAATTTATAGCCTCGAATAAACTTCTACATATACATTTCGAGCCAGAAGTGGAAAAAAATGCCCATGATAGAAAGCGGAGGATAGTTGTCCAAATCACTGAAAATCGGCTTTAGGGTTAAGATACAAAACAAATAATGCCTTATTACCATATCGGGTATGGTACGGCAGCCGAAAGTTAATAAACAATATGCTCTTTTGCAAATATTGTCAATTCTCATGAGAAAAATACATCCTCTCCAAAACTCGTTTGAGGAGAGACTTACAGGTGTGTATAACCGATGGTTGAATCGGCTTCTGTAAGGTTAAATAAGCCATTAGTGATGAAAGCAGTTTGTAACTAACTAGCCGTCGGGTTAATGGGTGTTTATCATTTTGTATTCGTTTTAGTCAAGGAAGTACAGTTAATGATCCCCAGTGATAAGTAAAAGCAGTATACCATGCTTGAAAGATACAAGTCTCATCGAGAGTTCTACGATTTATAAAGGAAGTGCTGAGATAAACGACAACATCTCACCATCAATTTCCTTTAAGTGTTGAACCTGATAAAACTTGTTTATCTGAATGTGTGCATCGCTTCAATTCAGTACGTTTTAATTTAATCTGACAGAATTTCAATTACTGGGCCTTACTCTATAAATTGGACAACGACTTTTAACGGATAAACGATTTGGCAATTAAACTCACAACCAGTTGATATAGAAACGTAATTAGTTTTCTCAACAGAGCTTAGCAGTTGACAAAATCCAGTCGGTATTTCTAATTTAACTACATACATACTGACATTCTACCTAATTGAAACAATGCTCGATGTCACGAAATAGACCATATATAGGCTCATAATGGCGTCACTGTTGTGCCTCTTGGAACACCATTAGTTTACCTACAAAGAAGTGGGCTGTTAACATTCTTTTGTAATGGGCGATTACATTTATGTAGATATGGTAAAAAATTTAATTCAAACGACTGCTCGTGAAAACAATGAAAACGTTATAAAATATCTTTGCCACAAACATAACTAATATTCTAAGTCAAAGTTTAATTTTGAGTTTGATTACATATATTAAAATTGCGGCGAATCTTTCTGGACAACATTTGATTCTTTTGTGATAGAACACAACGTTTCGAGCTGTAGGCGGCATGACGGTAATTCAAATCTGGTACACACCAATTAACGTGTGCCTCTACAAACCTATTTAGATAGTCTGATCCATTGTCTGTTTTTTTTACAAGTAAGCAGATAGGAGTTTCAGTTATGAATAAATTGAATACGATTTAATAGACCTCCGTCCTTAGCCGTTTCTGATCTAGATATTCATACATAGTTTGATTGGTTCAGGACAAAGTAGATGTTCAGACAACCAATTAAACGGCCACGTTCATTTATACGACACAAATATCTGCTGTCCGAAACGCCCGAAATGACACGAAAGAATTGATTTCCTTAGCAGTGACCATGTTCTGCCGTTGCTTCTTAGGCAAAAACATCGGCCTTTGTCAGCGGGTTAAAACATAATGATTCGCATATATTAATAACCGCTGATAGGAGAGCATAGGTATACGGACCGGCACTCACGATATGCAGTCAAGGATGTTTTTGATGATTTTTCCCTCGAAGGGCCTACACCTCTTGACATGTCGACACTGTCTTCGAGTTCCAGGACCTTAAAGTGCACCAGTATAACATTCACCAGAATAGATAACACATACAGATCATTTGGTGATATTCCTACTTGAGAGTTGATTGCTTCGTAAACGCGGACATAATAACATACATTGTGATAAATGGCAATAGTTCATTTTTTGTTAAAACTTCAAATCGACTCTCAGTAATTTGGACGATCGGCTCCACTTTTGCAGATTCACTGGAAATGAACTCTCACAGATATTTCAGATTGAGGAGAAACGAGCGAGTCTTGCTCCTCTCACAATTTTATGACCTATAGGCTCAGCTAAAGTTAAGTTATATTTATCAACCTACCATTTCTATTAACTATATTAACCTGAAACCCTAAGTGGATACAGACAGATACACAGCAGCTGAAGTAGGAAGATTAGTGTCTTCTTCCTACAAGGATATGTGTCTCTATAGTTATCGGTCCACACTTCTCTGCAATCTCGTTCATGTAAGGCGGAATCACGAATGAATACGAGATTTGCGTGTTAAACTATCTAAAACTAGTCACCTGTCCGTCAAATTTTTTACGTTGACGTTCGATAAAAGTACGAGATTTTTCTTTATATGATGTATGTACCGCAGTCTCGGCAAATATCACGAAGTTTGACAATTGTTTGGAATTCAAGTGTCAAGAAAAGTCTTTTTATGAGTAGGCATACAATCTTTTCTCAGATAAAAGGCATCATCAATTTTTTTTAGGTTGTATATAAAATACCATTGTTCAGACGAACTGTATAGCCTATGCTACTTCAGCAGAAGATATGTACATGTTGTACAATTTTAATCCGAGATTGCTTCGACACCAGGAGGCTGGAAGCATCCGTGTGCGTCATTGGTCGTAACTATGTCTAAACTGTCACGTGTTTCGGGATTGTGTTTCGGAATTTTTTTTTAGAAGTTGCCAGAACCCAATCGATGAAGCCTCAGCGTTTGGAAACCATTGTCCAAACTTAAACAAACTCAGCTAATTGCATATGGTTGAAGAATACAAACCTTTAGTTTAGGTTTTATTGATTTATTGCTGTTTTTCGCGGTGCTTAAATGTTATTTCACTTATGTTACAGCGGTGTATTCCAACAATAATTGACACTATAGGCTATAGCATAACCAAGATGTGAGGCGTTTCCATAATGTTGGAAAGTTAATTTTCCTCCATCCATATACAGCATTGCTACTCTTCAACCAGAGGGCTAAGTTAATGAGTACATTTTGCTCTGATCCCAAAAGAAATGCAAATGTGAACTATCTACACAATGGGACTATGTTTATCAGTTGATTTGATGAAAGAAAAATGCATGTCATAATGGCTACCGTCCTTCGACGTCACAGATGATGTGTTGCTTTACATTCGATGAATTCAAAACGGCAGAAAAAGAACAGCACAGTATTAAAGATCGACAACTATGTACGGAGATTGCAAGAAATCGTCCTGTTGACGTTAGCAACAGAAGAACTCGCAGATAATCAGATTGACTTGGGTGGCCAAAATTCTTCCGACATATATCCCATATCAACTGTTTATGAAACAAAGACGCCATGTTTATGTCTAAGCAACCTTGAAGAAAGAATCTCTCATAACAGAAAAAATAAAAATAAAATATGGGCAAATATAAACACAGCAGAAATCAAGACAAAATACGTTGTGTTTAACTGGCTTGTCATAACTTAAATGAAGTCAGACAAACATAGGCTGATAGAAATCAATATCCCAAACATGAAAAAAAGAGTACGTTCTCTACAATATGGACTAAATTTGTTTTTATCGAAATAGTATCATCATGTATTCAAGTTAAACAATTCATCCTTGAAATTGGTTGCTATAAGTTAATTTGGGCCAAGTATAATAATTTATTCAGTCTACATACTGAATAAATTATTATACTTGGCCCAAATTAATTAATACATGTATTTAGCGGCTCGTAGATTGGACTTCTTTAAGTTCCTGATTAACAATGTCTTAAATTGAGATCTACAATATTACATTATTTTTAATGGCTTTCAATTTTATAAGTATAGTATCTGAATGCCAGTTAGACCATCACTATCATTTAGCCTCCATATTTATTCATACAGGTCAATCATAAGGGCTTGATTGATCTGTGAATACATTTGTGTTTGCTTGTGGTGCATAATTACGAAATTCCTGAAAATGACACGGAGATGGTCTTGCACACGGTCATGTGAGCGAATAACACTTTATAGATATGCCATAAACTCTCAAACAAAACAAACAGATAGTTCTTTCCCGGACAAGGTAAATGTACCGTATACATGGTAACCAAGCGATTCCGAGTCTTTTTTGTCACGAGATTCGAAATAAACAAATTCCATCTATACAAATCAAAGTCCATGACTGACATTTTTCCTTTTAAATAAATATCATATCCATCAATGTGCCATTTCATTCCCGTGGTAATTGTCCTTTATCATACAAAATATCAGAAATGAACGCGGTCTTGTCTTCCGTTAAAACTTTATAGGCACGCGCCGGTTAGAACCTCAGCCTGTATATTATATTACTTCGTGCTGGTAGATGAATGCAACGTATCATTCGATCCTAGTGGATGGTAGAAACAGTATATATAATCTCTATGTAGACATTTATATTTTCATACCATTCAATATAAACAAGTAGATTTATCCAGGAAAGTGGTAAACACCATGGGTTTTTATCTGTAGGATCATTGGTACCTAAACTGTAAAAAAAAAATTCTTAACAAAGTTATGGACACCAGTCAATATCGCCTTTAATGTCCTTAACTTGTGTGGAATTTCTCGTTACCTCTCGATAATCCATAAAATAAACCGTTGGTCTCGAGACAAATTCCATCTCCTATTTCTTGAAAATTATAGAATATATACCGCTGGTCCTTTATCTGAGGAATATACCTTAACTTTTTCCTTAAGATGTTATCAGATTAAGGATATTTCCTATAATAATTATTATTCTCACTGGCACACCCATACAATCATCTTTCCGAGGCAAGGCGGAAAAGAAAATCGTCGCAGTAAGCCCCTCTCCAGCTACTACCTTGCCTTCCTAGATGGAAAAACCTGAGTCTATACATCAGCTTCTTCGGATGATCTCTATTTACTTTAGCCAATCAAATTGGAGCTTCCCTTTGAATAAAAGAGGCGGTATAAACATAGGGTGACAACTGCGCTATATAGGCCCACATGTAAAATAAAGCGCGACCTTAGCCCCATTAACGAGTCCTGATATCATCACAGACTCATTCATTTACAGTGGCGCCAGACTTGTTTGATTTCGATTTAGATGCCTTAACGACTTTCTGATTGGCTGCTTGTTTATACAATAGTATATTGTACTGGTTGAATTAAAATAAAATATATACAGTACTAAGAGCTTATATATTAAACCTCTAGCTTACACAGAAAAACACAGTAAATGTTAGTTGATAGAATCCACAATAAAGAAATAGCATCCATATAGTGTAGGCCTATGGATTTTCATGAACAAATGCAAATTCTCCATTTACATGGCTTTAAATGTGACCCATTTTGACTATATAATGACAATTCTTTGATGTAAAGAAAGGTGATATAGACGGTACACATATGTTTAGGAAAAGGCATACATACGTGGACAGCTTTTGTGATTGTTAGGGCCATTTGGGGTTTATGTATTCTGATGTGACTTAAAGTTTAGTGCAAGTGTGGGGGTTATGTTTAGGGTGAGGTTTAGGGTTACCTTTAGGGTTAGATGTAGGGTAATTCTCCTGATGATTGCGAAATAAACTGCCGAAATATTGAGTTTAAAATGAGTTTATCGTTCTTCGAAGTTACACTACTCTTGTGCTATATGGGGTAGGTTTAGTGTTAATTTAGGGCTACTTTTACAATACGATTTAGTATATACCGTTACACAGAACTATGAATTCACAATTTGTATATATATGAGGGACATGGCTATTTTGGTAATTTACTTGTAGGCCTATATGGTTCATGTCTCACTAGCATTCAATAAAACTCAATAAAATTCCCCGTAACCATTCACAAAAATGGTTTCTCCCCTTTTCAAATGATGGACTATAGTATAGCCAATTATACAGCTACCACCCATATGACAGGGATAGTCAATGCAGCAAGACAATTTCCACCACGTTATACTTGGAACGTCATCAGTTTTCGAAACTGTTTGTATAGCTCCTATACCTGACTCGAAATTCATTTTTGGCAGAAGTTTAAGCAAAAAATGTAAATATTTACATGGTTCAGTCTCCGATATCAACTTTTTCAAAACAATGTAGCTAGTTCCCTTTATTATATTGAATAATATATTTTAAGAGTGGCATAATGAAAATCAATTAGTACATATCAAAAGACTACAATTCCCCATTATGTAGTTTGGTTAAATTGTTATTTATTAACGTCTCTCTCTCTCTCTCTCTCTCTTCACGCCGAAAAAATATTTGATAAAAAATTGCCAATGATGAAAACGTACACTTAACCGTTTATATACGTCTATTCGGATTTTGGAGATCAAGCCAAATTTTCACAAAGCCATAGAAGTAGCTATTTTGGGAAATGTATTGAAAGTTTTCGGCTACAGACAAATACTGATATAATACTAAGATATTTACTTACGTTTTTGTTGGCATATAAAATATTCCTGGAATATTGGAATTACTAGTTTACGCTGTCAACACTGTCCTCATTATTAGGTATAAGCTTACATGTATGTCTTGGGACAAATAACAACACCTTGCCCGCGTTTCATATAGAATTTCCACAAAGAGTCTCAATTTAAACACTTCACTAGAATTTGGAATTAAGGCGACAGTGGCTTATTCCCTGAAAGAATATTTCATAAAGAAAAATAAACGGCTACTGACGTCATACACGTGACCTAAACTTGCCCAGCGAAACTTTTGTGAGAAGCAGACGATCCTAAAAGCACTTTGGACAACCGCGCGCGTTGCCTAGCGACGGGAATAAAGCACTTGTGTGATGTCAGCATATCGACCCACAGACACCGGCTAAATAAATAAGGCAACAGCCTTCACGAATCAAATCGACATTAGGAAAAGAAACTTATGACTTTAGGAAATTTGATCATCTGAGGTGAAAGTTAAATATTTCTTGCCATGCTAGTACTATCAGAATTACATGTTGGCTCATACCCGCAAATGATTAATTTTGACGTATAGTAAATCTTTCCCTAGAAAACATACATAAGAGGTATATATGTTATAAATTTGTCTGACAGTTTGAGTAGCCATGGGTAATAATAAAATGAAACATCATTTTCAGAGATATAACAGGTTTGAATAAAATGTAAGATTTATAGCCTACACATTGTACCATCGCAATATAATCAATATAGTCTCGTATAAGCTAACACCGCCGATCATTAGTTATTCAGAAACCAGACAAATCAAAATTTGGAGACACAGGACAGCTTACACATTGAAAAGAGTTTTGAACTTGTTGTTAAGCTATTGTGATACGAAAGACGCTCTGATAAAATTCTAAAAAGTAATCACACTGGCTTATGCAGTAATGCTGATTAATTGTAACAAATTGAATCATCTTATGTTCTAGATAAACTCTCAATGACAAGTTTCTTAATAAACCTTTATCTCGAGTTGTGTTATGGGTAACCTACATACATCTCGAGAGAAGGTATAATGACCATTAATATGGTGTATAAAGTATTGTTAAAAATTACGACAATAAGATATTCGGCATGTGTTAGGAATAATTCAGCCTACAAATGATGTATTTCAGCTCTGATATAAGTGTCTTTGCAATATAGTGACATAATCATGGCATCGACGTATGACAATAAAGCCACGTAACAAGATCGGCGCAAGGATTGAAAGGCTACTTCGACAAAGGCACAAGTCACTCTCGATAAACCGATGACACACAGTTTCTATGGCATGTATTTTAATCGTTTTGTCGAGAGGAAGATGGTTTCTAAATCGCTACCAGTAGGCCTAACTATTACACACACCATGCAGTTACATCTACTCCAAGTGCTTGCGATTTGATAAAATTTATTTTAATCAAATTGAACTCAGAACGCCACACGACACGCCATAAATGGTGTATTTTGAAACCTTAAAACTTATAGATATATAAAAGATGAGCGATGCTTATTCAATAAATATAAGTAGGCCTAAATGTAAATAAATAATTAACATGTTTGTCTTGTTGCGCTTTAAAATAAAATCTTAACAAAAGTCATACAATCCATTAAATGATAATTTGTTTAATAACGAATTTTCCTTGACCTATTTGAGATATTCCATATATGTTTTTGAAATACTCCCTGCCGCAGGGTCAGATAACATTTCCTATTCCTATAAAATTATAGAATTTTCCGCTGATGATTTTTTGGCAGGAATAATGCACAACCCCTTCCTAATATTTTTCTTTTCCAGTGTATCATAGCGTAATAAATGTACGAGTTTCGCGATGCACATGGGCGTGCTCGTAAACATTCGGCATAGTCTTGTTATTGCTATAAATTACATTAGCCTTACTGATAATCGCCACGGTTTATGAGATCATACGACATGGGTTTTTCAAGGGAGACAATTTTTTAAATTTTTCTATAACGTCTTAGCTGTTAAAGGGTAGTTCGTGTATCGAGAAAATATTGAGGTATTGGTTAGAACCATCGATAGACCATATTTATTCTAACAATGACGTTTCAATTTTGTAATTATGTGTTGAGGGTATGGAAAAGGTTTTCAAAATCACAAAATATGGGTAAGCTTGTTATAGTACATGAAAGGGATTTTTAAAGGGGACAATTTCAGTAAGCACTTATGTCGCCAGATTGAGTAAAAATTCTCCAAAAATACCTACCATATTTTCGGCATTCAAAGTCATAAAGAAGAAAGACACAAAAAAATCAAACTTTGCATAATTAAGGAAGACAAATTCATGGTATTTATTAAAGGTCTTCCCAAATGGGTTTATAATCAGATTTAAAGTGACTCAATTCCAAAGATAATATTGCCAACTAATTTTAAAAAAATATCCAGTATATTTCCGATTCGAAGATTTTTTTTTATTCACTCACAAACTTGCAACTTTGCAAACAAGTTATTCAAGCTGTGACGTAAGCAGGGGAAATTTCCGTCCGAACAATCGGAGT
>JAVFBX010245122.1:0-10260 GCA_034783855.1 Mopalia kennerleyi | reverse complement strand
GCAGGCTAATAATGTGAATTTTCGTATTAACAAATAAGAAAAAAACAGACAAATTTTTACCTCGAAGGGGCCGACCTTCCTTAAGGTATTTCAGTAATGGCTATTGTGGAACCCTTTTTTGGTTCTGTATGTAAGTCTCACAGTCAGTGTTCCATGTATTTCTCTCTATCTTATTACACCAAAGAACTGTTTTTTTGTCCTTATGGTTCCATTTAGAACCATCCTCGAACCCTCCAAGAACCATTGTGTAATTAATATTGTTAACCACCTACCCGGAGCATTCTGGGGTATTGTATACATAAGCTATTTAAAATACAACACAAGGCCATTTAAATACACACTTAATTTAAAATTCTATGCTATGGTTTATCACAAAAGTACACAAAATGGAATCCAAATAAAAGGAATGTTTTACACATAAATTTCTTTTAGCGTTGGCAGGTGTGACAGCACATCTAAATATTTAATTCAAAAACAAACTTTTGGAAATTAATATCGCTTTTCTTACATCTGATAACTATACACAAATATCTTCACTGAATATCAACCTCACAACCAACTATATGTAATTATTTACAATGCGCGCAAAAAGATAACCTCGAATTGGATTATACTTGGTTAAGTATTCATCACATCGAGATGTTTTAATACATTAACATTTCATCTGGATGTTTCACTGTATTGTATTGTATCTGGATATTTCATTACGTTGAGATTGCATTTAGGACATTCATCATATTCAAGCCACAACTCTCAAAACCACATCTAATAAACTATATATTTAATAATTATTCTGACAAATTTCAATGCATTAATGATACATATGCAAGTCGTATCACATCATGGAAATATCAATATATAACAAAATTATTTAGGAAAATATCATTTGTCTGTTCTTTGTATGATTGGGGCCGTACTTAGGGTTATTTCGCCCATATGATGGTGTTCCAGCCCAATTAATGGGTGAAGGAAACCATCCGGGGCACCACAGGCAACATACACAATGGGACAAATACAAATACATCATAAACAGACCTTGTTTTTGTTGCACCCTATATACTCCTGAGAGCACAAGGGCAACATTAAGTTCATTCCAAATAACCGCGAAAAAGTAGTGTGCACGTAACATCTACTTATTTAATTATGTTAGCATCACATCTGACAATTCAATTGGAAACAGTCAATTTGGATATTTAGTCAAGTAAAAATCATGTCTGGACATTTCGTGTACATGAATATGACCTAAGGTTACTTAATGACTGGCCCCTTCACCAGGGTTCAGTGTTTACAGCTACGGTTAAGTCTTCTTGACGAACAGTATGAACAGTGTGGAGAGGACAATCCGTCGTCATATAAGTGAAATACCCTTGAGAACGACGCTAAACCCCAATCAAATAAACAAACAAACTTGATTACTTCACGTATATGAGGAAATCACACGAGGTGACCCCGCCAAATGTTGGTGTTGGTTTTTACGACGATCCATCCCATGACTCCACTGTGTTAAGTATGGCAGCGTGAGAAGAGGACAAGCCATTATATACATCCCACTTGAATAAAACGTTAACCCTCAAACAAACAATAATCTGTCATTACTTTAACGTTGCTTTCGAAATTTTCATTACATATCTTTAAGGTGTCAATCTCATTCCAGAAGGCGTTGCTGTCCATAAGAAAATCTTGCCTGTTTAATCTAAAAACTGCCTTCAATTAATGCATATACTATTGATTTGATTTGATATGATATTTATTCCCCATAATTAATATACAAAGCATAATAGCAGAACACAGTATAAATATCATGGCGGGATTAAAGCCCAAATAGGGCTTATTCTATTCCTAAGTATTATATATATAATTTGTTCAGTTGTAAGTATGAACTGGATATATTATTAATAATATTGTTTATAATATTTTTAGTTAAATGAGAAGTGGCCAGGATGAATATTGAGTTGTCCCAGCGGGATAAAGTGCAGTAGATATAGATTAAATATCGATTTAAAAGTGATGCTGATTCAATAACTCAAATAGGTATAAGGAATTTGTTCTATTCCCTGGGACCGACTGACTTTAATAAATGATAGGAAAGATTAATTTTAGAGAAAAGCCTATATAGTCAAACAAAAACGTCTGGTAATTCGTTGTTGAACTACTATTTGTCTAACAAGATACAAGGTAAAGGCGTTATTATTTTAACCTATATACGGAAGTTTCATTGTGTCGTATCTTGTCTTCCATAATGCCCATCTAGCAAGGTTAAAGAAGTATTATTTACCCTCGATGATTATCCGTACATTAAAAAGTTTCCTGATACATAGGTTATATTGACCTGATTCCAAATATTACCTTGATCGACAAACAGTTGTTTCCTCTGTCAAAGGAGAGTTAGCGATGCGTTCTACTGGCTAGAGTTCTATAGGCAGACGGAATTATCGATTGGGGATAGTACTAAAGGCAACCTCTATGCCACACGCTTTAATGCTTAGGTGTTTTAATAGCCATCTCAAAAAAGCCTTTAGGTATAAGCCGTATCATCTTTGGTAGTGGGGTAATATACGTCAGCGTTGTATATGTACTATGGAAACAAATAAATGTGAAAACCACTGAAGCCTAAATGATGAAAGAGCGGATACGTTGAAAGCACATACGATTCTCGTGTGATTTTTTCTTTTATTATTTGCTTTGCTAATTAGGCAATGCATTACACTGATGGACCCGTTACTATGTACAATACAAATTTCAGCTGTATGTGTAGTAGCAGTGATAAGCATACTATTAGCAGAAAGTGACGACGTAGAATGCAAATGCTATACGTAGTAGAGTCGAGAAGCGATCTGACAACTTACTCGTACAATCACGGCCGGAGCAAGACACAAAGAGACACTAAGCACTTAAACCAATGTTGGTCCCCGTATATGTGTAATTCAAAATATATACTAGTACCACAAAATTAAATAAATATTCAAAATGAAACAAAACATAGGAAAATGGAAAATAATGTTGTTTATTTTTGCATCTTTGTGGTGCCCGCGTTCGTTTTTTACCCTTAACAAGTGGTCATTTTAAACCCTGCGTGCAATGAATATTGTCACACATGCATGACTTGAAGTAGAAAGGCAACCTCATTAGCTTATTGCGTTACGACTGTGGCGTTCTGGAAATCACATAGATTTCAGAGTACACACAGAAATCCATGAATTCCGTGGACTTGCCTTCAAGTCTTGAAAACATGCACTGAAGGACATACGTCGGTTACACGTAATGCTACACAAACCTATAAGCGTTACTGCTTTATAAATGTAGAATCCAAATGCTACATCTTTGTAACGTTAGAATACAAACGACATTGTTTAAATAAAGCAGACGACTAAAGGCTATTGTTTAACTAAGACAGAATACAAATGTCACTGCTTTACGAACGAAAAATACAAATGGTACTGCTTTATGAAAGAGGAATACAACGGGTATTGCTTTTGGAAGGAAGAATACACACGTTATTGGTTACGAATACAAATGCCACTGCACTTAGAAAGTAGAATGCAATTGGTATTGTTTTAATAAAGCAGAATATTAAAGTCTACTGTTTTACTAAGGCAGAATACGAATGTTACTGCTTTACGAAAGTAAAATACAAATGCTACTGCTTTACGAAAGTAGAATACAAATGCTACTGCTTTACGAAAGTAGAATACAAATGCTACTGCTTTACGGAAGTAGAATACAAATGCTACTGTACTAACCTTTTATTTTCTGTTTTTCATGAAGTAATATTTCATCACTAGCTACCACAGTTAGCAGCCTTAAAAATGACTTTCAGGTTTTTTTATTCTCAACGGTCATCTCCAAGAAGTCAATGATTCCATATCGATTATCCAGTTAAATCAAATCGATTTTCTCCTTAACATGTATATATCAATATTCGCATGAGATGTATGTTTGAGTCCTTAAAATATAACGACTCTAATTTCAGATCTGTCACGAATATCTCCAGTTTTGTGCACACAGCCATTTAAAACGTTTCATGAAAAATCGTTACTTTCCTCGAATCAAATTCCAACACTGAATGCAATTAGATATTGTCAGGAATAACAGTCACATCAGACTATTACTTTCTTTGTTTAAATTGTGTGTGGAGGATAAAGCGTGTGGGTGTGGACACGTCAGATACACATGCTGCTATGACTAATGTGTGTGAATCAGACGGGATGAATGTAATTTGGCAAATTATGCCCGGCAACTGACAAATAGTTTACTGTGGATTTTACGTCAAAATAGGTTTCGATTTCTACCGTTTATCCTATTGCATACAATGGGCATATACATTCCAGTATGGAATGGTTTAACTAAACTCACAAGTGAAAAAGCCACAAAAACAACTTGATATATGATTATACAATTATATTTCCAAGCTTTCATATGCTGGGTAATGTATCTTATAAGTATGTAACAAGTTATTTTCGTCACTCTTTCATTTCTGGTCATATGTGTATATTATGGTTTGTAGTTTATCCTTTTAAATTTAAATAGAGTTGTTAGTTTTGTTTTTATAAATCGGGAAGCTATTACATATAACTAAGGTTTTATGGATATGAGTATCAGTAGTTTGGTCCTGCTCTCCAAGTTAATCTGCTATTCTAGCCACGCCTCTTCTCGTAAACCTTGTAATAACACTTGAGATTCTGTTTTCAGAATCATCGTATAGTACTGCAGCACCACTTGCTAGTACACTGAACAAATCCTCAACAAGATCTATCAAATATAAAAGAGCACACAATAGCAGCACAGTACTCGTCTTAACGTTGTTCTAATTCAGTCTTGAAGCTTAAACATTATTAAGCTTGAGAAAGGTGCCAGTATCTGCACTGAAACGTTGACATATAATAAATATAGAAGTTGAAATCCATAGTTTTTTTTTTAAGTTTAAAAATCTTGATTTACTTTTGTGTATAAGCTATGAAGATCGTAAATGAACATCGTACCATATATTAGAACATAAGTATCTGTTGTTTTTTTAGATATGTTCCTCTTATTCGCTGAAATAAGAAAAACATCAAAACCATGCCATCCTTGGAAAAACCCAAGCAAAGAAAAAGTTTCTGCTCTATTGTAAAATGAGGAAGAAAATTAAGAAATTTTGCAGCCTACATTCACAAATCGTTTAACTTGAGAAACAAATTGTTTTACCCTGTGTAGTGCTCCATTGTATTGGTATTTGTCTGCCATCATTGTATACTCATATGTGCATTTTTGTTGTTATGCCTGTGGGCCAGATGGCCAAAAGCAATAAATTATATATATATCATATTGTGATATTGTCTGAATTAATACGTAGTTATTTCAGTATTGTCCCCAGGATGTTCATCAAACACCATATTGCTCTGGCCTATCACGCTCAGTGCATGTGGACTCATGCCTCATATAACAACCTGGATATTTCATTTCCTCCATAACGACATTGCTTATTACCCTATTATATTAATCACACACACTAATAGCCACCTATGGATTATAACGATCTGTCAGGAGAAAGGATTAGTAAAGACGGTCTATGCCATTGATTAAGTTTACATCTCTCAGAATTATCCAAGGCGCCAAGACAGATCTGAGAACTGACTTAACACGCTGTCTTACAGTGGTATTTTGGAAATATTGCTGTTAGAAAAGACATTGATCTTCGTATTCACTTCCATAACTAACACTTTCATTAAAACCAAGGCGAACAGCTACTAACCGATTTAATTAACTGGGTGAACGGAGGCCTTCTTAGAGGTGTTACATTGTTTAAGGAGAGAATTGGAGTATCGTAATTTTGTTAATCTCAAGCGAAACGCTGACACACACAATCTACGTTATTTATTGATGGGGGTTGCATAACATGTAACTTTGCAGAGGACATTTTATAAAACAAATTGAAAATTCTTTGAGCCAGGAAATACTTTGTAATGAAACGGAATCGCTACAAAGACATTCGTGGATTCAAGCAGGTTTCCTCAACGTTTGAGGTAAAACACTCCAGAAAAGTGCTGACGTATCACTGTTCTAGACATAATTAATTAAACTGAATAAAACGCTTTACAAAAGCAAATTTTCTTCGGATAGGATTACTAATTTTTCTTATATCATTCCCTTTGCACTCTGCTAACGCCTGGTGACAAATCAGGTGATTCTGCTTAATTCCATTATAGAAATAACCTTGTTTTATCTTGCCGACACAAGGATATCACAAACAGCACAGGCAACAAAGAAAAGGTGATAATCTCGTATAATCCAATAACTCCGGTCATCTGTCCGTGGCAGTGTCAGAAAATCGATTGATAGGCGCCGCAGACGTTTAGATATATTGTTGTCATTTTCAGACAAGGAATTCTGTTGATACAAGCTGGCATCACAATGCTGGAAAGAGTCTCATGCTGATTTTAAGAGAGGAAAATATTTCCAACGCTAATATTCCGTCCTTTATCCTTCAGAATAGCTTCCATTAATACCATAAAGTCATTCCTGTTGCTGCTGGTGACAAGGCTGTCAGAACAAGAGGATCTATCGTGTCGAACAACTGTGTTGAACTAAAATAATCGTATCACAGCACTTAGTGGAATTTAAATTTTATTTTATTAATTTTATTTGTATTGAAATCAAATTATTCTTCATAAGTTCGATGGTTCATTTCTATCTATTTTATTAATATTTTATTTTATTAATTTTATTTGTATTGAATTCAAATTAGTCCTCGAAAGTCCGATGGTTCAAACTATCTATTTTATTACAATTTTTTTTATTAATTTTACTGGCATTGAATTTTAATTAGTCCTCGAAAGCTCGATGGATCAATTCTATCTATTTTACTTTAAATTGTGCCAAACCTTATTCTACTCTTCTCTGACAAAATGCCAGAAAGCAGCTTCATTTTTGCTTATTTATCTTATCTTTGTGGATGCTGGTCTTCTTTTCCTAGCGCTATTTGAATAACATATTGGACTTTTTATCCAACCGATGGACGCCATGTAAACTGTTATGTATCGACACTCTATATTATATTAATTCTGTAGTAATGCTAAAAAATTTTAACCCTGACCATAAATCAGCTTTTTATGCAAAATATCGAAATTATCTACCAAACATGTGTTTGAAAAATTTGTCTTGCGAAAAAAATGTTTCCTGCAACATGTTTCTCTGAACAGGTTACTATATTGGAATTGATGTTCATCAGGTATGACAGTCTTCGTGGTAGGAAAATCAAACAACTTTCAAAGGTTAGCCAAACGAATGGTCTCGATAATTTGACCGTGTTAGCCTCGTGTTCCCAGCATCTATAACACTTCATCATTTCATTTCCAACGGGCACTTATTTTCGGAGATTTAAAACAGCGACTGTAATACTACTTAAAGTCGAATATCGACCGTTTATTGGTACACAGACACAGTCAAAGCACATTGGCCAAATGAAATTGAAATTTCTATGGTTTATTTAAAGAGCAACGCGAATCAGCAGCTCTTTAACCATTGCCCCGTGTATTTAACTGGGAAGTACTGTATTCTCTAGAAAGGTAACATTTTATTCACAAATCCATAATAGGGCTCGCTCTGCCCTTTGCATACACACCCAGACACAGCCTACCTCTTCATCATTTGAATAATGCCATTAAAAGTAGTCCCCATTTGTTCGAAAATTTCATGTGTTTCCATGAGAACTGCGTCGTTTTCGTTGTTCTCATTTCGCATGGAAAATGGGTATTGCAGTCATGGGGGATTAACTAAAGTAGTGTACTATTTAATAATCAGATGTTTTCGTTATTTGGGGAAATCACTTTCTGAGTTTGAACAGATTCTAGTTCAGAACATTTTTCTGGTTGAAACCCGTCTAGGAATAGAGCCCATGACACTCAGTTGGGCACCGAATCGCCAACAGTAAATGTCGGCCACCTAGCCCACTCCTCCACCCGGTCTTTTGTTGACGATTCGCTGCCTAACACTAAGGGTCACGGGTTCGATTCCCGGACGGTTTTCAACCTAATTTTCTGTTAATATTTACTTTCTAAACGATACAGAAAATTCTTATATAGCACAAATTTGTTCCCCATTGAGCATCGATAAGCTGTCCCTTATTTTGCCCCTTACCTCCATCAGGTATCTGCGTTAGTCACACGTTGTGCCTCCTCCAATCGCGGGGGTGGCTTTTACCAGGTTTCCTCACAGTTTTCCACACCATATTTAGGCAATGAACAATGTGAAATGGACAATCCGTCGTTATATAAATGAAATAACCATGAGTACAACGTTAAAACCAAATCAATCAAAAAAACAATTAAACAAACCCCTTTGCCCTGTGAGCACCAGGGACACAGAAAGATCCCTCCCAGTCCTCCTCCGATATTATTAGGAATAATATATTCTTTCAAGGTTGGGTAGACAGTAGAAAACCATGCGGCTTAAATCACGTTCGCACATGTAACATGTGTGGTCCTTAATCCTGTAACTGTGTTCTCACGGGGTGCTCGACCCATGATAGATTGATCCTACAAGGCATTTATCTCACATCACGCTAATGAACTAGGTATCAAAGACGGTTCCGTTCGATGGGATTTTTTAGACGTGATCGAAGCAGAAATTGTCTGAACCGGAATAATTAAGATGAGCTGTTATTAAGTATTTTACTAACCTTCGTAGAGCCGTTTTCTTTATATTTAGTTTGCATTACTGTAAACCTAATGATTCTGTGATAATTTAATTCCCAATTTGGCCATTGCTCAATACTGGACGGAGTTACCTTTGGTAAAATCAGAGATACACCCTTCTTATTTTGCAACTTACGTTAATCGTTACTTTTTCAAGTCATAATTCAGCTAGATTGGCTATTTATTATCTGACTGGTCCAATAAACAGTAGTAATTTAAGTTTAAGAAAATAAAGAAACTCATAGAATTTTTCCCAGTTTAGAAACATCTTATTCAATTAAGTAGCATTTAGAAGCTGTAGCAGTAATATTACAAAATTCTATGGATTGCAACTTAAAGTTTATTATGGAGCTATGTTTCAACGCAGAAACTAACACCTTTTCCAAGCCTAATGACACACCTGAAAAGTTTTGCAAGAACAAGTTTTGATTGCCTTTAGAAACCATTTAAGAGGTTTACATCAACGGATCAAAAGTAAGCTAACAATAACATACGAAAGTGATGGGTGTTGAGAAATAACTGGTGCATCGGGCATTGGAACTGTGTGAATCTGTTGGTGCATTTTCAAGATATATGTGAATGAGAACTGTATATTGCAAATGGAATAAGAGATTTCCGTTGATTCAAGGGCGTATTTCGGCCCTATGTACGACTTCGATTGAGAGGTAATTGTACGAAGGGCCGCCCCGGTTCTCCACCAATTACACATTAGCGCCAAGGGAAAGCCGTCATATCAAACAATCATCTTTGATGCACCGTTAAATCTGAAATCAATTCACAAACTACACAATGTTACTTTAACCGATGTAAACCGCAGTGTGTATGTTGGTCGTACAGGAATAGTATAGGTCATCATTGACAGAATTAAAGAATATCAACCATATTTAATTATATCATATAAGCTTATTCGTCCACGTAAAAACAAAATTGAATATCCACTTGAAATCGAATTGTGACCCTTTGACATTCTGAGCGACACTCTAGTGAAAGTACTATTTATATCAATATTTATGAGATGGTGAACAGTAGTACATCTCAGGCCATATCGTTTTACAGGAAGGAGCTGATGAATAATTCTCAATCCAGGGTAATGCAAGACCACTCACTCAACAGGGCAAAGTTTCATATTCATATAATACGACTGTTTTATATTCGTATTATCAGAAGTCCATTACCTAGAAGTGTGCGACGCCCTTATCAACAGCGTGTATGGCATTGTGTCCTATATCGGCGTATCCAACTACTTGCCACCACACTGGTGGAGGACTGATGAACTATCAGGGGAGATAATTTGAGAATTTAATCGACTACTTGCTCGACCAGTCTATTTGACCCGGCTCTACCTTGCGAACAGATATAGCGCGTTGAATCTTGTGAGTTCGCTGTGATAAAATAGCCAATAGTCGTGAACTGCAATGAAAATCCACTTGTATTTTTATCGAACTAGTTTATTAGGATTCCGAAGACTATTGTTCCTGCTCTGTTTATTATTATTATTCCGCCGATTTTTGAACTCGCGAATCTCGGTAACCGCTACAGCTACAGTTTTGAATTTTTGTGTACATTCGCGTTACTACGGCTTACAGGT
>JAVFBX010245111.1:0-10262 GCA_034783855.1 Mopalia kennerleyi | reverse complement strand
CCAGGTATTTCAACAATTCTTCAATCATAAACAATAAACTGGTGAAGTGAAGTGTGTTGAATGGTGATGGTTCAGGGAAGTGTGCTGTGCCCTAGTGCTCTCTTAGCTATAAAGGCGCAACACCAAACTTAATTATTATGATGTCTATAATAACCCAAAGGTCCCAGGGTTCGAATCCCTCTGGAGGCAAGCAAATTTGTCTCTTCATTTATTAAAAATATATACTTGCAGACATTGTTGCACCATGTTTCTTGTTGTGTTGTGTCTTGTCATTATTTGTGACTAGAGCAGCTTAGTGGTTAGCATGTAGGCCTACTGACCCTCCTTCCATCTGCAGCATAGGTTCATGTCTTGTGGTGACCTGAACGTACAAGAGGGGGTCACTTCACTGGAGTCACACAAGATGGATCTTTCTATCACGCCGATGGTTGGTTGGTTATGATTTTGGCCATTCTACTGAAGGATGTATGCCAATGCAATTAAGAAAACAAAACATAGACTAAAAACAAACAAATAACTGATCATCTTTCAGTTGAAAAGACAAACTGTATCGTGCAACTTTCCAGGGTCCCTCTCTTCACCTATTTAGCCTGCAAGCTTTTATATAACTTAAAAAACCATAAGCACAGTGTAAAACCTCAATCTAAAAAATGTATAGACCTCTTTATATGCTTTATCGCATCCAGTTAATATCACAGATATAATATAGGTCATGAGCAACAACTAAAGGTTAATTACATTTCAGATTACAAGTCTTTCAGAAAGGTGTAAATGGTTATTTGTATTGCTTTAGCTCATTAAGTGGCTTCATCAAATATGGAGTGGAGTTCAGGGGTATAATTTTACTGAATCTTCCTCCTTTCAAATGGACCACTAGCTGGAAGAAAAAAAACCCCATCATTTGACTGCTCTGTAATAATTGATTGAACCCTTGTGAACTTTGTGAAATGTCTGTAATTGACCACTGGTCAACTTTGTGAATTGTCTGTAATTGACCACTGGTCAACTTTGTGAATTGTCTGCAATTGACCACTGGTCAGATGAACCAGTAACAGGTGTGTATGATTGGTCCTCAGACCTAAGGAGTAGTGTGAGAAATTAGATCCCTGGTGTATTGTACAAATTTGTAAATGTTTCAAGAGCATACACACATGTACTATGATTGTTACCTGCTGTTATTACGTTTAATATGTCTTAAAGTACTCAGATTTATTTCTCTGTTGAGTCACCTTATTCTCCTGTAGGCTCTTTCTCTGCTTTTCACCATGAACCGTTCTTGACTAATTGAGTGAAATAAACTTTATCACAAAACTAATATCTGATATTATTAAGACAAGTTTAAACTTTTGTAATTTTTTATCTACATAAGCTAACACTATGTCATTTCACAGTTTTTGCTTTGTATTTCTATACATGTGGTATATATTTAAATAAATTGACTGCTTTTCAGTTTCCGTTAAGGATTTGAACGACTAAAATAGCACTGGATATTTTGATGTTAACTGAAGCTGCTATCTATGCATACATGCAGAATTATTTCATTGTCAAATGATTGTCATTATCTACGTGTGGTACAATTAACTTCATTAGCTTTTAGTGAGTGCATGTTAGTGGTTCTCTGTGCAGGATTGTTAACATGCCTAGCAGGTGCTCCTCATTATGTATGTATGTATGAACTTGGGTGCACGATGTTAACAGCATATGTATGTGACTGTCCAGAGTTAATGGGAATAAGCTGGTCAGGTGTTAACAGTGATAAGGAAATTAACCTTAAATCAGGTTTTCTACTCAATTGACTTTTGGCCGCCTCCTCCTTACATCACAATATAATGCATATGATCATGTCCCTTTGGTGGAGAGGTTTGTGTCCTCGTTCCTTTAGCCTATTGTGCATTGTTCATTGTGCTGAGGAAGAGTCTGCCAGTCTCATCCCAAGGTGTGCTCTCTCCTATAGCACATTAAGCTGTCACCTCAATCCAGTTGTCAGGAGTTGTCGGCTAGCCTAATTTTATCATTGTTAAACAAACTAATTTGGTTCCTGGAACATGCTAATTACAACATGTGATTTGTTTTTCTTTATTAAAAGGTCAACACCCAAACCTCAGACAGTACTCTCCTAATGGCCATTAAAAGGAAATTGTAACAACTGTTACCTAACATTTTGTCACTCTGTAAATAATAAACAACGAAACAATTATACTGATTACTGATAAGTGATAACAACACCACTATAAAAATGCCTAGCCTGGACAGTCTTGTCACATTTCTTCTTCCCAGTTTAATGCTGATTACATTTTAAATATTCATCTAAGGTGTAAATTCTATCACTGGTAGACTTAGTATACATGTATCTGTGTTAGTGAATATCATTATCAAGACACCTGGAGCTCAGTGCATAATAAATTAGCTAGACTCCATATGGCTGGTTTAATACCTGAGTAAGCTGTACCAGATTCAATTTACATACCTATGTCACATGTACATATTCAAGCAGTAGCAATGTTTGAAGTGTTTGCCCGCCATTCCATTCTGACATACACTCAAAATCTGTTACTGGCTCCTTAACTTTATTACATGTCTGATAAAACATGGAGGGAATGACCCACCACCCTCTACCCACCTCACACATACAAATCTCAAAGACATTGTGAAACAGTTTATAAAGTTTCTAATTATAATCGAAAAGTTATCAGTGATCAGCTTGATTATTTTATTATTTATTAAGGAATTTCCAAAAATAAATATTTGGTGACAATACTATTTGGTATCACTTTTCAAGGAACCATCAATACAGTAGCTTCACCAGCTTGGAGCACCTGTTACTGCCTCACCTATGTTAAGGAGTCTTGTTGATTGTTGTTTAAAAGGTGTAAGTAAACGGATGAATGTCAGAGAAAGTGAATTAGTGATGTTAGTCAGTGATGAATGTCTAGATTGTTTAACATGGTCAGTTATAGAGATGAGATGTGGCTGCCTGGTGATCCTGTATAAACACTCTTACAATTCTGTGTTTATCTCACAGGGCTCTGATTTCATTACAAATCTGAGGACAGGGAATAAACTCAGTTACTAGGCTGGTATATGTGTTTATATGCATGTCACATGTGCTGGAATTGTAAACCCAGATTTTTGTGATAAATAATTGATTATGTCATACTGGTGGTCTGTGAATTTTAATAATATCTTTACCTGGCATACATTGTCAAACTAAATCAAATATCTGATAATTACCATTTGTGTAGACAATTCATGTAAGTGAAATGCCGTTGAGTATGCTATCAAACCCCAAATCAGACAAACCAACCTTTTGTTTACTGGTCTAATTTGTATGATATTTGCCAGTTCCTATTTCTGGTAATCTTTCCCCATCCCTTTTTCTGACCTATTTATGACATGTTCATATCAAAACAAAGTTCACTATGATCTCCTCAACAGTGCACTTGGTGCATATTTGTTTTTTGTTTCTTTCAAAAAAATGATGTCCGTATTGTGTAGGCCCTGCAGAGATAAGACATGATGTGTGTGATATGTGGGTCAACCTAGTCCCTTGACTGGCTAATTGATTTGGAGGGTTTTGTACCTACAATGTATATACCTGCTCTAGAAATGGATACTTGCCCTAGATGATAACTTATTACACAATATATGCTTATAAATCACAATCAATATACTTTAAAAAAATATATATAATTTATTAATTTATATTTATTTATATATTAATCACGATCAATATACAATTGATTAGTGCTTTGGTTAACTGCGCAAAATTTGTATATGTTGAAAACAGGGAAAGTAACAATCTGTGAATGTACAATTGTTGTTCTTGTTTACATTTATTTGGGAAGGCCTTAGATACGAATACATATTTTGTTTAACTACTTACCTGTACAGAAGCTCTGGGCTGATAACTCATAATATATGCCTACCCCAACCTCGCATTTATTTTTTATGGCCTCCTAACCTCTCTTTCAGCCATTTCAGATGTAACGGAAATCTCCACAATATTGTTTACAAGTAATTCATAGAATTTGCACTCAATTGGAAATTCAAGTCCTTCTATTCGTGGCTGTTTGAGTTAATTCTCTCACCAAGGCTACTATTTCTTGAAAAAAAAGCAGTATTATTACCTAAAAATTAGTTCATGTTATTGTGAATATTCACTTTGACTGTCCGTTTTATGGATCGTATCTGACCGCAAATGGTTATTGGAGCATTGGGGTGATTTTACTAGAGGTAAGAGGCCTTAATAGTTAACATTCATGTGAGGTTAGTATGTGACAGATAGTAACTGTGTCATAAGGAGGTGGATATGAAAGCTCTGGCAGACATTACCCAAGTGTTAGTGTGGTATATTTGTTGACATATACCATGATATGATTATGGCTGTTCATCAGTATACCATCTCAAAACAATAAAATAGGATATTTATGTGGTATTTATTGACTGTCTGTCATTGCCCTGTGAATTCCTAGCCATATAAACTATCCACTTGGTGTTTATAAGCTTAAATAACAATGGGAACAATCTATGGCAGGCAATTCCATAATAACCAAGACTGGAGAGCTGTAGATAATGACTTTTGTAAACACATGATGAGCAGGTCAGGTCAGATCATACAAACAAATAATGTATGTGTTGTGGTAACTATTTTACCTACAGCTATTCTCTAATAGTCTCCTACATAATGTATCCCTGGTCCCATGTATCAGGGAATACTGTCACCTCCACCATACATGTGTGTCAGTAATACATAGCTGTCATGTTTAACATTCCTCTACATTTTGTTTATTATTTAACAAAGTGACAGTATATATAAACACTGACTTAAGTGTTGCCATTTCTCTTATATGGAATTTGATCAAGTAAATAAATACTTTGCACTAAAATCTAGAAAAATGTGAATGTTCAATATAGTCATTGATTTATACAAAGATAGGGTAAAAGTTCTTTCACTTGTAATCAAGTACCATACATGTTTGTGAAAATTTAAATACATTTAGGCATGGGGTTATTCTCTGCTTTATTTGAATTTTAATTAACATGCATCTGTTCTTTTTTAGTAACTTATGTTTAGAGAAACAAAATTCTAGTTAATATGTAGAATTATGTCATTTAGACTGCTCACGGCCCTGTATACTCCCTTCAGTACTGGATCTATGTGTATAGTAGCCATAGTCCAAGTTCGATGTAGGTCTGAGCTATGTTTGATTATCTTAATGAGATACGTTAAAGAAAAATGTGTGTGATAAAATCTCTCCCAGGCCTGTTAAGTGAGGAAGCCGTGTGTTGTGAAGGGTAGAGGGACAGCTGATAGCCAGCTATATCCTGCTCAGTTACACCTGACAGGCCACTGTCCCAGTCAGCTCCCTGTTTTCTCAGCCGGCTGAGAAGTAGATTTCAGGGTGCCAAATCTGACCCAATAAACAACCCTTTTTTTGTTAGCAACTACAAAGTATTGACATTTTCAGACTAGCTTTTAGTGTTTGCATAGAGTGCTGGGAAAGGCACTTGTGCTTCTCTCAAAATACAATAACATGCCTTCGTAAATGTATGTCCACCATAGACCTGAATTATAGACAACTGTATATCAAATATTGCATTCCATGAATATATTTTATGTTTTCAAGACTAATCAAATTCTAGTCGGGAAGTTGACTTAACCTTAACAAATTCGACAAGCGATATTTTCTTTTTGATAGATGCTAAATTTAAGACAAGTATAAAGAATTCTGTGCAGCTGTCAAAAGTTGATTATGTATGTACACGAGTGTCAGAATTTGTAGCTTAAGTAAAACATTTAGTTTACATAAGTGTATCATTGTCTGTATTAAAAAACTATTAGTTTATATTTATGAGAAAATGTAATTGTATCAAAACGACAAGCTTGCAATATGTTAGCAGGCATAATTATACCTTCATAAGCATACACTTAAATCATGTGCATAAAACCATTCATGCATATCATTTAAATAAACAACTAAAATCGTTTTAATGTTTATTAAACTAAGAGTTTCTGTTTAAAATATGTGCTTATATAAACGAAAAAAATCAAGGCTTAGTGTGTATGTTACCAAACTGAATCATCCACCACTACTATAGTATGAGAGACTTAGAAATGCTGCTTGACGTCCGTCCGTCCATGTGTCTGTCTGTCTATCCGTTTGTCTGTTTGTCCCTCACAAATGTTTGTGAACACGCTAACTTGAAAACAAGCTCACGGATTAATTTTAAACTTGGTATGTAGCTTCCTCCAGTTAAGACAGTGGCTGGGATTACATTACACCAAATTCTGTCAAACAAAATGGCCTTTATTACATAATTTTTGGAATATTTATGCCTGTATGTGTTGTGAATATGACAAATAGAGAATAAATTCCCAGATTAACTTTAACGTTTAAAGATAGCTTCCTGCCTTTAAGACAATGGATCAGAGTGAATTTCACAAAATTCTGTAAAACAAGATGGCTGCCATTGCATTATTTTATAATATTCATTAGTGTATGTGTTCTGAACATAATAATTTTTAGATTAAATTCACAGATTAACTTGAAACCTGGTTGTTACATGTAGCTTCCTACAACTAATACATAGGATTGCATTTCATCAAACTGCGCAAAGCAATATGATCGCCATTGCAATAATTGTTCAATATGCACGCGTACATTATAATTTTGAGATCAATTTCACGGAATAACTTACAACATATATGGTAGCTTCCCCCCATGAAGACAAAAAATGGAATTTCATTTCTCCAAATTCTGCAAAACAAAATGGCAGCCATTGCATAATTTTAATATATTTCAAACTTTGAAAATAATTTCCTCCAGTTAAGAAATTGATGGGATTGCATTCACATAATTCAGCAAACCAAAATGGCCATCACTCAAATTCTGGTATGAAATTCAAACTTTGCTTTTTCTGTTTATACCATATACATGTATATGGTTGTATTTCACAAAGTTTCACAACAAATATGGCTGACATTGCATATCACAACAAAATGGTGATTAACACTATCACTTTTACTCTTTGGTTCTTTAACATGGTTCTTAAACAAAAGTAGGAAAATGTGATTTGACTGGGATGATGAGCATCTTTTAAAAAAAAAGGCCTTTATTTAAGGACCTGCTAGCTACTCAGTTTGTTTCATCTATGTCTTCACACTGAACTTAATTGAGCTTTTAACTGTTACTTGTGGGCGTTTCCTGGGCCACTAGTGCTCTCTTTGATGATAGGCAACACAAGGCAGATTTCTTGTGATGTACTGTGCTTTGAGTCTGCAGATTTTCTCATGACAAATTGATTTGTGATTACACTGGTCTCATACGTGTGATGGTTAGGGCGATGTCCTTCCTCTGTTGGTCTGGTATGCGGTCATATGAGTGAAATAAAATAATCATTATCAAGTCATGAAGCCCCAGTCTGGACAATTATATGTTTCTATAAAACATGTGACCTTGAGTATGAAGTAAATCAAATCAATCAAGTTAGTAGTTTTTCTGTAAACCTTGATGAGCTTGACTTATAATGTTGTTATTTCTCTAGGTGGTTTGATATCCTGGTGATGTATCCTCGCAGTAACATCAAAACAAAGAGGAGAGCTCCAAGCATTCATAATCTAGCAGAGAAAGAAAACCACCAGGTGAGCAAAACAAAGATAGGAAAAATAAAATAACTATTTAATAATAAAAAGTTCAGTTAATACAAAAAATCGAGTATTGTCAATAGTTCAAGAGAATTGTACGTTTGATTATATCTTTGAGTTGGTACTTGAAATAATATAAAACAGTTTTGTATATATATTTATCATTCTTACCCATAAAAAGCCAAGTGAAACTGAAATTTGCCAAAAATTTGTTTGATCTTATGATGAATAAACACCTGAGGTTAATGATGTGTAAATCTTGAGTAAAAATCTATTTTAATAGGATGGGAAACATTCCAAGAATCAACAAAACCTGTCTGAATCCCGCAAACCATTGGAAACATCGACGATGGAAAATAAGACATTTGGTAATTCTCGTTTTACTGTAATCTGTCACGGATCTGATAGTTTAGACAAAGGAAAATCCGGGATTGACTCGACTCCATTCACCACACATCGTGGAGTGCGCAGCCTCAAACATAAGAATGACAAAGCTTACCAAGAGGGGCTGAGAAAAAGTAACAGTATGTATGACTTGACGGAGGACACAAACTCTGAAGACAAATTGGTCCGTTCTCGCCTCCGAAGTCGTTCCCGCGATCGTTTGGATGACTTTAAGTATATATCAGACAGCAATCCATATGCAACTCTTCCAAGAACTTTACGCACATCAAGATTTGACATGTATGGAAGTTCAGATCATGCTACTATCGGGGACAGTTCCTCCCAAAGCTCACAGACCTCGATAGAGGACCGATCAAGGGGCGGCAGTGTGGGACGAGATGAACCAGACTCTGCATCCAGTCCACGTCAGGCAGGTGTAGGCCAGCAGAAGGGGGAGCTAACTCATGAAGAATTAGTGGGTTCAAGAGGCAATGAAACAGATGAATTAAAGGTGAGTGCTTTTGGTTTCCTCAGATTTTTTGTCACAGAAGTTAAACATAGACAAATAGTTTATAATGTTTAACTGTCCCACAAATTACAGCAATAACTTTAAAATGTTGAATATTTATCTTGTGCATTTGAAGGTGTTTAAAATTGATTATTTAGTTTAGTTAAACAGCTTGCTTTGCTCATAGAACCTCACTATCAGCTTACTAAGGTGCAGCTCAGTAGTTAGCAATAGAAATGGAACTTTGAAGTCCCAACTAGCAAGGGAGGTAAATGTGCTTGCCTGTAGATCCAGTGTGAATTACTTCCCCTGATTTCAGTTAGCCAAAGGGGAGGAAGATGTTGATTATGATTGGTCATGTGATGAGGAGTCAGAGGAAGGGGCAGATAATTTCAGTGAACCAGAGGTATCAGATCATTTGAGTATATGTATCTCTGGTATCCCTAACCATATAGACTATCAAACATGTGGCAGGAACTAATAAACACTTAATACATATAATATAAATTAATATCAATTTACTTATGATATATGCTCCTAATTCACATATACTCTTAATAACATGGTTTGGTGGTGTTACAATTAAGTCATTTTCTGCTTTAAATTTGGTTTAGATATCTGCTGTCAGTAGTTGTCTTTGATAATTTTGAACAAGTGTTTTCCCCGTTGTTTTTATATTACTCTTTGATTACATTCAAAGACCATAGATGGCTAAAATCAATTGGATTTTGAATCTGACTTAAAACCTTGGCCTATGTAATAGAAGTGTCACGATACACTCCCGCCATAGTTCGATTCATATCTCGATATGCGCCTCACAAAATGATGCATATCACAATACTTTACGTTCTTGATTCAGGCTTCGCAAGCATAAAAATTCCCCAGTTACTAATGGCAAATCAAACTGAATGGTTGCTTTGTTTAATTTATTGACTGTGGAATAAAGTCATGAGAGGATTTAAATAAATATAAATTTGTTATGCTTCTACTGGATTTCGAACTCTGATCTCGGGCTAGCAGGGCCATCCGACTCAATTATGTGATATTGGTGTATCGTTACATCCCTATTACTTAACATACGATAAAACACAACATACCTTTAAGAAGGTTTTACTCAAAAACCAAATAACAAGACTTGCTGCACAATCCCATATGATCTGCTAATGAGGGTAGCTGTGTGATACAGTCAGTTGGAATTCTCATCCAGTCATTATCTCCTTCACTTTTCTCAAACCATGAACAGTTTATAGAAGTTTTTATTTGGCCTACCTTATGGTATAGGAAAGCATCTACATGTGGTTTTCAAGAGAATGTAGTTTTTGTCTTGCTTGTTGAGCTTTACATCACCAGCTGTTTGAAAGAAACAAACTGGTTTGCTTTAATCTATTAAAATAAAGTAGATTGTAGAATAACATGTAGAGCTTTTTCAATTTCATATCTGATGTTATACAACTGAACACCAGGTTATTCTTTTTCCACTGTTAAAATCAAATCCAGTTGAATTTGTAGTTTTTATAGTATCCTTTTGAACTTCTGATTTGTTTCCTTTTGAAGTACGCTTTCTTCAGTTCCTCTCTACTGCTCTGCTCTTTATATTGTATAGGCATTACAGGAAAGGAATCTGCCTTGTATGCTCACTCACTTGAGGGCATAGTATTAGCCAGAAATCAAGAACAGGGTGTCTCAAATCACCATTTTTACAGAAACCGGGTGTCTCATTTTACT
>JAVFBX010245100.1:0-10262 GCA_034783855.1 Mopalia kennerleyi | reverse complement strand
GTCAAGCAAATGGGGTCGTTGAGAAATAAAAGCTCCATAGAGAATCCCGATACAGACAACAATGTGGAAACATTCGTTGAAAAGGTAGATGGTCATATTCAGTATTCCCCTATAATGATATTTGCCAAGAATCCACCACAAGGTCAAGGCGTGTTCAAAATGAAACTGTCTTTGAATTAAAGATTTCGGCACACCTTTGGAAGTTTCTTGAAATATATCAATATATACAAAATCGCAATTATAAGACGCAATGCATCTAATAAAACAGATTTGTCGGAATAATTATATTGTTAATATATATTTAAAAAATTCACTTTCACTGACACAAAATGTATTATCATTTATTTTTGTTTTCCCTTTTCAGCACGAAAAAATGCAAGATGAGAGTTTTATCAGCGCCACTGTAACAATTCTTAGAGGAACACTAAGAGCCAAGAAAGTGGACAAATGTGCAAGGATTGTATTTCCTGTGGCCTTTGGAATCTTCAACTTAACCTACTGGTGTGTGTATCTGTCACCATAACGAACATGTCATCGATGTACACACCCACTCACTGGGTTCTTGCTACTGACGACACCGTGAATAATAGCCTTTATGAAAATTCGCATTATTGCTGAATGTTAACGATAATTGACCTGATCGTACTCTTCAAAAAACTGTGATCATGGGCCATGTAGAAGGAAACTAGTCTTGATTGTATTTAAGATTCTGCAATTATGGACAAATGCTGAGGAAAAAAATCTATGTCTGAAGGAGAAGAAGAAAAATACGCGAATTAGAGCTGATGATTACGATTATAGCCTTCTGAAGGTTTTGATAAAACTGTGATCATGGACTGATAACAATGATATTCTTGATGATGATTTTGAAGACGGCGCAATCACCGAGGAATGATAATAAAAAAGTTTATTTTAAAAAATCATCCCTCTTCGTGCAGGCTGGAATATTTGTCCGGATGTTTTGGGGATCCCATCTTTGTTTTGTGAGACAGCTTTGGTCGGTACAAACAGTGAGTCCTCAAAAATCAATACAAATAGCATGTACTCGAACCTACAGAAGGTTTGACGACATTGTGCCTTGTGACATTGTTCCTTTACACATGTTGTGGGTGTATACAGGTGTGTTTACTAGCATAACATCCAAGTGTCTTATGAGTTGCCAAGTATGTATTACTTGTTATTGTAAATACGTCGACGTATAGTATTGTAATATAATTGCGATTTTCAAGGTAAAGCCGCATTAATTGCGTCCATCTCAAATATGTTAAACAACTGCACAAAGCCATTTTTGATAGAGTAAATGGTTGTTTTAACTTTGTTCAATCATCGATAGGCGTGTGACTTTGGTACGTTAATTTTTTGGTTGAATAAAAGTATTCCTGGCATAATTTGGATAAAAAAGACTTATACTGAGTCAGTGACTGAAAATGAGCTCTTAAAAGTGCCACAGTCATTCATCTATGCTCTTTATGAGTCGTAGTATATTTTGGGTCAATCCAGAGAGATAAGCTATGTTTATTTTCATTGCAAAACAGTAAATCGTAATTGACTAACAAATTGATAGTTTTGCCTTATACAAATCGTTTTTTCAGAATAATCGGAACCTTGTTGCAGTTACCGATTCAAACAAGCTCATTCCAGACGAATGAGTACTGGAACCCATTTTGTGTCGAAATGTTTTTTGTAAGGTGTAGGTGGATTGTGGGTTTTCATTTTACCTTTACAAAAGATAACCAATAAACTATACAAACGAGGAAAAAATATGAAAGTAAACACTGCCTGTATTCAGGGAAATTTTATTAATGTAAATAATCGATTGCAATTGCCTTTTCATTTCTTTCTTAATGTGTGTATTTTTACATTTTGTTTTTTGGCTTCGTTATATATATATATATATACCCATGGATATTGTCCCGTTTTGATTGGCTTCTTCTGTTCAGCTTTAATCCACAGAGGAGGATAAAACAAAGATAATATTCCGGGAAATATATCCGTATTATATCCATTACAAATGGTTTCACAAGCTTTGATCAACCCGTGTCAACATTTAGTCAATTTTCAGGAAGAGTGGCTTGTTGATCCTTTGTCAGATATATTTCATTGTTTGGCGTTATGTTAAATCTCAAATATCAAAGATATACTCATAGATCATTTGGAGCTAGACGACAGAACTTCACTTATAAGCTTTCCGATGACTTCTGTGTAGGCTCTTTATGTTTTTCTGTGTTTTACTTCTATGGGTTCTGTTAGATGTCTTATTGTATGTGTTATATAGTTTGCGATTGTTAACTTATTGTTTGACAAGGAAAATAAACTGATATTATCAATTCAAAGGTTCCACGTGATATGGCTTTTTGCACAAACCTCTCTGCTTTTAAACTCAACTGGAGGGATTTGAGCAAATCATATTGGAGTTGAGTATAGCTGTTTGTTTTGTTTCATCGGGTTGAACGCGATAGTTAAACATTTTATCATTTATATGATGGCATGCCAGCCCAATGGGCGAAGGAGCCTCGTCGCAACTGGCAACAAACAAAGACACGGAGGCCCAATATACAGGACATAATACAAAGACATCACAAACAGATCGACTACATAATGCTCCTTAGTTCCGAGAGCAAAGGGCAACAGGAAGCTCCCTCACATCCCTCCACCACTAAGCATAAAACTCGTACATTTTTTTACAGAAAGCAGGAAATATGGAACAGTTTATTATTTATTTCTTAGAATATCAATATAAACAAAATATAAACAAAAACTTACCTTCCCTGCCGCCATCCTTTATTTAAGTACGGCCATTAACATTTAAAATATGCTGGTTAAGAAAATCATAGAAACGAGATATCGGCAATTTTTGAAATCAAGATGGCCAATCTCAATAAAAGAAAATATGCATAACCCCTTTCCAACGTCACGAAAGAAATACAGTTTGAACATCGCATAAATAGCATAGAAGCAATTTGATTGAAAATATTACTCTGTAACCTAGGAGTTTGTCTTGCATCATTCTGGCATGACTGTTGCGCCAATCTGAATAGAACCTGATCGGAATTAACCCCTACCCAACTGAATATCGTTGTCAAAGATAGACTAGGTGTAATGCTACAGCATAGTAAACGGAGGAATTGACCTCTTCGGTTACTAAATCGATGGCGGAATGGTTATTTCAGCCCATGCAGCTTATAATGGAAACATAATCAAAATATAGAACAGGTTACGTAATACCACTTTATAAAGCCCTGCGCCTTTGAATTCTCTAACAAAATATAAGAATAATTGACAGTCCCATAAATACTTTAGAAATGTATTAGCCACTGATTAATAGGCGGATAGTCATTGGAACTCGTTGTCAAATGAATTGCTGAAAGCTTTCTGTACGTATTGTTGAAGTTCCTCGTTGACAGATGTCAGTTCAATATTCCTCTGCGGCATTTTGCTATCATTATACTGGCATTTCAATATATGGATTCAATTACACGTCTTACGTAAGAACACAATCAATCCTTCTTCTAATGGTTCAACCACAATTAATATTGTCATTTAACTTTCCGGAATAACAATTCTTTGCAATTAATTCAACTGGACATTTCCTCATTATAACCACAATGTCTAGCTTTCTTTTCTGCCAAAACAGAAAAACAAAACAAAAACACAACAAAAAAGAACCAAAAAAAATTAAAGCAACAGAGACAACAGAAACAACAACATCAAACAAAACTTTTCTCGATTGCGAGGTTTATGTAACAGATTTAAGCCTTTGGCACTGCTCGGAGAAGCACCAGCCTCAGTGTATTATTGTAAACCATTAGAGAATACAGAGCCAAGTTGCTTATTACAAATACCCTTAACGCTATTTATATTCTAAGGTAAAACCAGTTATCTGACTCAATGATGCTATACGACACATGCGATACATGTTTCTACAGACAAACTGAACATTCTATGACTTCTTTCTTGCGTCAATCATCACGTGACCGTTTATAGCAGGATTTTACAAGGTTGTCCATACAGTGTCGAGAAGGAAAAGTCGCTATTGAAGTGAAACACACTAGGGTGCAACGTTAATCTCGTATGAAGGATGTTACTTTTTTACAGGAAGATTAATTGGTTGTCTGAAGCATAAAGAATCATGCCGGATTATTTTGATTAACACCTTCTATGAGAACTACCGCAGGTGAACGATTCAAGATCCATCACTGCTACAGTTTAGTCCTCACCTGTAAACATATTGGCAGCGCTGGGGACGTAATGTTTTATTGGTAAATCCCCTCCCTCGCCGATTAACAAATGTATTGTCTCTCGATAATGCTGGGGATTACGCTAAGGAAATGTCTTTGTGAGCGATCGGTGAAGATCTAGTCGGTCATGAGTTATTCATCAAGGTTTGAAGGAGCTTACCATGAATTATTCTTAGTTAATTCCATCGCTGACAGACGAGTTCAAAGGACCTTTTAGCAAATGTTACATAAAAACCGTTCAGCTCCTCGGTTCAAAAGTAGGTACAGATTAAAATTTACGCAATTATAACAGATGCACCTCTTTCAAGCACTTATTCCGTGACAACGAATGTGATTGATGTTTTTACAAAATGGTGTCGAAGTTAATAAATCAACTCTGACGTTTCACTGATGTTATGTAAATAACAAATACAACATTTAGGCTCCAGGTGGCTCCAACTGCAAGGGGACATTGTGTAAGCCAATCCCATGCGAAATCCTGTCATATTTAATAATACTACCAAGTTAGATTCGAATCTGATTTGCGTCTTTCAAGTTAACCGTACACCAACAAGTAGACGGACGACTTCAGGTGGTACCACATGTTGACAGATTAGGCGCGTATAAAACGAAGTTCCATTCGAAATCGTATCACATGGATAATCTAAATATTGGTTTTCAAGGTGCGTTGAAAAATAAATTTGTCCACCAAGTATCGCCATCTGTTGGCGGGCAAAGACCGAACTCAATCTCCAACATTATCTCGGAAGATTGAAAAGTTCTTCTGTGTTTGATTACAGCCTCAAGAGTAGTTAATTGCTGGAAACCAAATGTAGACTTTGGTATGAGTAAAGCCAACTGCAGGCGATCATGCGCCAAAATTAATCCCATGTGGCATCTTGCCATATGGAATAATCCTACCAAGTTTTATTAGAATCTAATAAGCGGATATCAAATCAATTGCCGGAAACTGAAATGTGGACAGATGGGCGGACAAACCATAATACCTCCCCTTAAACGACGGGTGTATAATAAAAACGTAATGGAAATGTTAATCCAACGTTTCAAACAAATTTGCTTTACGGGCTCTTTCGGACTTGATGACAGAGAGAGTTATTACCTCTGTCCGGACACTGAGTTTGGACAATGAATCTAATATCAGACGAGGATGGAATTCCCTAGTGGATGGACTTTGGTGTATCAAACTACGCCATTAGCACGTTTGTTATTAAGTTTATAAAAAAACGAAAGTGGTTAACATTTTATATATGCATTTGTGTGGTTACTGTTCGAGAACACCAACGAATAAGTGAGACGTCACCAATTAATCTGTCAATCCGTCAACCTCGCCCCTGGCTATACTAATTGTAATCATTCTGACAATACCGAGTAGATAATTGTATACTTAGATATATCCACCAGAGACTCTCAAGTGGAAAATTCTAAGTGGAAAATCATTGCACCCATCCTCACGTTTCTTAAAAAGTCCCCATGTGCGCGTAAATATCCACAATACTATATGGCAAAAATCTTTTCATATTATACCAAAAAGTACATTTCAATTCTAGAACTATGAAAAGCCCTGAATTGGTACAAATCGATAAGAGACGACGGTCGCTGATTTATATAACCCACAGCTCAAGATATTCTCAAAGGGCGACCACAACTGGTAGAGGACTTCTCTAACTGTTCTTTAAGAATCTGAATAAACCAGGCTTATAATTCGACTGTGGGCTAATACTTTACTCATACTCTTCTTTAACGGTGCAATGCCCAATAGTTTAAAATAGTTAATGTGGAGCTTTTATCGGGTAATGTTTCGGAATACAGTGCAGGGAATTCAAAGCGTTATTAACGAAGAAAGCCAACAAAGATCACCGTAATTGAGCAATGTTTGTATTTACCACAAGACGAATTTCATCACGTGCTAAATCTCACGAGAATCTCACCGGGACACAGGCACTCTAACGAGACGTGTTCAGAGAAGCATTAGAACAGCAGACCCTATAATAAAACTGTTACGCTGAATTCATTTATAACTGAAGCCTGTAAAATGAATCGATAAAAATTGAATTGCAAACTGAACTAAACCGTGTGCCAGAATGTCAAAAAAAATGTCTTTGGTTTAATTGGGTCGGGCCCACCAACGTTATGTGATGCCTAAACGAGCTGTGAAGTTGGGCAGGTGACCTTGACACAGGTAATTGAGGTATCGAGTATTTTTGGATATTGCAATCAGTCAGACTGTCAAACTATACAGCTGATTGGTTATCTTTCACGTTATAAAATGGGCATTACAGAAGTATCTCTACCAGGTGTCTGGTTGGGGAGAGAAACACAATCAGCAGGAATTGTTCGGATATTGCGTGCTTAAGAATTAAACAGCATGACTGAGTATTTTTGAATAAGTTATTAAACATTATTGGTCAAGTTGACAAACAATGTTGTTCCTTTTTCACACATGTATAATAATACTTGTTTTTATTTATTATTAATCATTAGTTACTTAGGCCTCCTTTGCTACTATTGGTTATTTGTTTTTTAATGACTTCGTATCAATTAGAATATGCTCACCGCTGTGTCTGGAATCGTCGGGTTAGTAATACACGGTTTCCCGCCGTTTTACACGAAGTCGTCAGTTATGTGAAAAACTTTCTGGACGACGTCAAACGCCTAGCCTGCAAGTAAATATTTCAAGGAAAACATCCTGATAAATGGAGTAGATGTGTCCGTTAAATTTCATACAAGGTTACTTTGTTCGGCATCTGCCATGTCGACATTAAAGCTGATTGTACTAACGTACCGTCGTTCTAGTTCGTATTTTGACAATACTGGAGACAAACCACTTTGTAATTTATCCCCTGTGAATCTCGATTAGTCAGCGAATTAGGTCCGTCTGAACTGTTCCGGGGAATTCCTCAAAGGGATTCTTTGGTGCTGGTCGGTTAAGGAACAGAATTCCGCAAGTGATATTGACAAATTGTTAGACAGCTTATCACCATTATAGTCTTTATTTGTTGATGGATGACAGGGACAGGCAAATTGGGGACGTCTTAAGTCTGTTCTTCTGCGGAGGGTTTATACACAAGTGTTTCGTTAACAAACTAGAATTCTCTATTATGCAAAACGAAAAAGTGTAAGCCAGAAATACAATATGCAGCCATTGATTTATAGTAGCCTACATATTTGCATTGCCAGATAAGAATTTGACCTAATATATGAAACTTAAAAATTGTAAAGAATTTGAAGCTAATTTTACAATTTTGTATCGAATAGTCTACTCTTACCCAGTATAAGCTCACTTAGCGGATTTTCAAAGTTTACACTTTTAAATAATAATTTAACAAATGAAATTGAATAATTTCAGACATTAGCATAATTAATACACGGGGACTATAAAATTACTGAAGCTTGTAGGATCTGTTGGATGGTACAAAGTTGTTTTAAAAAATGTTGAATTTTATTCATTCTATCAGAACAGTACGTTTACCGTAATTATTTATTTTTCTTCACGTTTTATTTTACACAGAGAAAAGGCATATGATATGATACAAGGCATTATTCTTGTCCCGACAGTTTCAGGTCTCACATTGTTCGAACTCTTCAATATACATATTTACAACGGTACAATGCCTTTCTAACATAAAACGGAACTAACTCAATGTCTTGTACCTAGAGTCATTGTTGTTGCTAATACAGTCGAGGAGATAGTCATGATACCCCGGAATATACGTTAATGACAGATCCAATGGAAACATAAGGTAGTGTTCGACTATCGAGGGGATTTATATTTATATATACTAAATGTACTAATATGTAACCATGACTATAACATTGCGTTGGGTACTTGATATATCAACACGTTGCTCACTGTGCAATAAAGAGGAAATGTCAAGTCATGTCACGATCAGAATAACATGACGTCGCGAAATTGACATTCTCAATCTGCTGCAAAAATAACCTAATGTTAAGAAGCCCTTTGTTTTGCCTAGTAACGGTCTTTTACCAAAGAAGGTGTTATCCCCAATAGATAAACCCTTTGTTTGGCACGCTGCCATCTAACCAGGACGACGTAACATCTTATGTCAGACTACATAGCTTTAATAAAGTGCTTCAGTTCATTTTCAGTGAGTGTAGATTTAAGCTGTTCTAAAGATATTTAGAGATTGTGTAAAGTTCATTTTCCATTGGATAACATGTATTCATGGGGGGGAAACCAAAATAACAAAAACAACACCCTTTCCTATTTCTTAAACAGAAGGATAAGAAACAGCAGTTTCTGTCATAAAAATTGTCTTGCCTACAATAACAATCGGTACCTGTGCGACATCGCCTTCGGTTGAAACTGTCCTCAAACGATTAGCAATCTCCCAGATCATATCGACTCAGATTTGTATTCTTCGGGCTTAGCGACTGGTTACCCATTCAAGTGGAATTTTGTCAATAGAGAACAATTGTATGCGGTTCTCCGATTCCACTCCATATCTTAGTATTGTTTTATCCAGGAACTATCTCATGTCCTAGTTTAGGGTCATTCAGTAAGGGATGGTGGTATCCGGTTGAATCGCTACAGGTTCAACAAATGTTTCTCCATTAATCCGGATTAAGCAGGCTTATGGTTCCGGATATCGAACGACTGACAAAAAATATATGGTAATTTAAAAGACCACCACATGGATTAATATGTCTAGAACAGTCTTTCAAACGTCTACTATAGGACCCAGGTTTATGCAGATTTTGATTTCTTGCACAACATTGATGTTAAATTATCTGTATTCTGCACAATTATACACGACAGTGTCTTTAGTACCATTAAGTTAATCCTTGCTCTGACATGTCTGTTTATTTTTTGTTTACTTTTGGTAGAAATCGCGTGACCATGGGGTGTTCAAACTGCCGAATGTATAACAAGAAAACGGTCCTTGCTAAACATTCTTGTATATTTAATTATAATGTTGTTGTACATTGGATTGTAATGTTGTGAATAACGAAAGCATTATTTTTTTTCTATTTAAAATTTAAACGACCTCTCAATGTTCTGAGAACCCACGGAAATGTAACCCTTTACGTTACCCACTGATAGAACGAAACATTTTAAGGATTCACACTATTGCACATGCTGTAAAATCAGTCGGTAAAAATTGATTTCGAAATAGAAATGAGAATTGTGCCGGAAGGTGGCAGAAGTCCTTGAAGCTTTCTTTGAATCAGATCCAGGCGGCATTTATCAACTGCACTAAAATGATTTCAATCCTTATTAATCCGTTGTCAATAATCATGTTTGCCATCCATTAATTGTTGGCCTAGACCCACTTTTTGAGTAATTTCCAAATGTCCCCTCAGCATAGCATGGACTGTTTGAGGATTATGGACATGCTATAATATGAACAGCACTATTGGCGAGATGTTTGAGAATGGGAAATAATTACTTCACAGGTTTGAACATCAGTCGTCGAAAGCTTAAAAACCATGCTATATCGGTTTTAAACATGCAAATAATAGTTTGATTAAAGTGGAAATAAAATAATTCCCATAAAGTGAGCCTCAGTTTGTTAAGAGAAGCTATAAAACTGGTTTCTCTCCGCGCTGATACATTTAGTGATGGAGCTCGGTAACCCAGGTAGGACAGTCCAGTATAATCAACTATTCCTGCGATATAAATTTTTGATTAAATTACACAAGTTATTAAACAAATATTATTCCAAATCATTTCAAAGTATTTTTTATCAATTACTTTACAGCGATACTGTCTGTAAGGTAATTATCGAGAGCATTTATTAAATAATAGTCAATGTTATAGAGATAAAAACGATACGGCATGGACATGTTTATGTTATGTTACCAACTTAAGTGGCCAAATTGCATGGCGAAACAATCTTCACACGTAAAACATTCTTTTTAACAACTGCTGTTTATCGCCTACTTGCAAGGGTTCCTTTTTTTTGTTTGGCTATTTGGCCTATGATGCTTATGTTACCAACTTAAGTGGCCAAATTGCATGGCGAAACAATCTTCACACGTAAAACATTCTTTTTAACAACTGCT
>JAVFBX010245089.1:0-10262 GCA_034783855.1 Mopalia kennerleyi | reverse complement strand
AGAATTTCACATATGTGGAAAAGAATTCAACATATGTAGAATAAAGGTAGAAGTGATAAAACGGCTTGCCATAGTCAAATGCTATTAAAAATATGGGTGTATTTGCTAAATGAAAAATAAAAAAATTTTCGTAAGTAAAAGTCCGTCGTTTGTACTCTATTTTACTTACTTGTTTTACTTACTTGTTTTACTAACTTGTTAATAATAATGTTATTGATATTTCCCCTGATACACGACACAAGACTAAGGCAAGAGGAGTAGAAGAACAAGGCTATGGGACCATGCACTGCCTTAAACAAACTTTAGTATGCCTTTCATGTATCACATAGCTATTATTATTCGCGGAAATCATGACGCAAATTTAAAAAAAACATTTATCAGTGTCTCTTTTTACAGGTACTTTAAATCAGACTTTGGTCCATGTTGCTCTTACGGGATTATCAACTAATTCAATTCACCAGTCTGCGGTGGAAGCCTATAGGTTTTAATTCCATTGGGATGAATCTGTTGTTATACCAATAACCTTGACATGACAAGAGCTAGAAATATAGTCACCTCGAGCGTCATTTATATTCCCAGTTGTCTCCCTTCGATATGAAAACGATATGCAAGGCAAATTTGACGAGCACCTATCGATCAGCCTGGCATAATTAAATGAAGCTTATTTAACGAAATAGTATGACGTTGTTGGATATATTTTGTATAAAATTTGAAATGATTATATTAATAGAATGCATTCCACACTCCAATGTATAGCATGTGTATCGCCATTGTGTGTTGAAAGTCTTGTTAGTTTTCGCTTTGTTACGGAAGGAAATTCAGTCTGATTGGTTGTAAACCACTGAGGAGATTCATATCCGGTCAATCGCCAAGACGTTTCTCCAGTGACTGTTAACAACGTACATAACGTACCATAACGCTAGCCTTAGTATGAACTGTTCAGCAAATATTATACTTATTTGGGAAATTCGTCAAATACAAAACTTTTAGCAGAAAATTTCGTGCAAAAACAGAAAATCGATAGTATTTCTATGTTTATGGGTTTGGTGTTTTCGGTGCTTGCTGTCAGGGTAATACAGCCCTCTATTGGAATATGAATCTCAAATCGTATTATTAACGTCTTTTAAATGATGATTAGGGTACTACTATATGGTTCAAATTGGGTCGTTTAACAAATATAAAATTGTTATTGTTATCAGCATCGAGTAATAAGCCTATATACCACATTGAATCAGGTGTTTGTGAGTTTGCAATACACCCACATAACGGTATGTTCTGTCTGCAAGACAAACTAATGATCATTAATGTGTTCAGAAGGTCAGAGTTCAAGCCGCTCCTGTTTCCCCATCAGTCATGGATCTGGATGAAATATAACAGGACAATGACTCGACGGCAATACTGTAGTTGGAGATTAAGCACGACAGCCAATAGACTATCTATATCGCAACGTATTAAAGACTTTGATGGAGACGCATTTGAAAAGACCGACAAATTGCCCACATTTTCAACAGTTAAACAACCGTACACAGCTATTGTTTTTAAAGACAACCCTTTAAGCAATTGTAAAAAACAGTGTTGATATAAAATAGTGCACCAAAATGAGTGCAATTTTAGTTTAAAAATACTAGTTTAAGGATATATACTATATTTCTGGCACCGCGACCTACATGTAGCTGATCACTGTTTAACCAGTATCAAACTATTTTAGATCAACGCGAATGGCAGCACGAAGCTCTCCTCCTCGACCACCATGCAGACTTGTATATTAGTAAGTAGAATAGAATACGCGTGACTATTTATCACGTCTGTTGAAATTGCATTATTCCTGACTTTTTTTCAAAGTTTTCTTTAAAAACAAAAAACAACACCTAGGACAATGCATTCACATACAGTACCCAGCAAAACAAAAAAGGAAAACAAGAAACTCGCATACAGGTTATATCTCTTAATTCGTCAAATACGGTATGTGCCGATTTACCCCATGTGTGTTGCAATCAGACGATATCCGTGATGACTTAAGATGAACTGATGTAGTCTCAGGATTTTCTCAGATAATTATTTTCTGAATATCAAATTTGATAGTTTAGTTTTAATTGTTTTCTTTCATCTGTGTTGACCTGAAAGAAATCAAATTATGTGCCAATCCAGCAACGGATTTGTAAACCAAAGTGCTCTGTTTAAGAGTGCATTTGGCGCAGTTGTTCAAATTACATATTGTTATAGAAGCTTTCTTCGAGAAATGCGATATGAACGAGACAGTGCTTACTAAAACTTTATACATTGTACGATGAATATATAAATCGTTTATTAATAGTGGAAGGTCTACCAACAAGGTAATAAAACATTGGTATAATGTTAACGTCAAAAGGGTCCCAAGCGAGAATATCGTCCACTTCTAACAATTTTTATGATCGTGTCACATGGGTTTAGTATAATTGATCTCTTGGATTAAAAAAAAAATAAAAACTTTTACATAATGACGCATCTTCGAAGTGTATTTTTCGAACAAAGCTTTCAGTTGTTCACGTCAAATGGAGTGTTATCATGGAATGCACTGTTGAAAATCAATTGAACTTTTTCTTGTACAAGTACAGTTTAACTGCATGAAACTCCAGATGGCAATTAACAGAGTGTGGATTTTCGTTTGAAAGGGCGTTGTTCGGTTTCCTTATATCTTGTTTTCTTAGTTACTTCATTTGTTTCAGTTACACTTTTGGCTCTTTGTTAAACATCTGCGTTGATAACGACAATTCTGTAGAGGCTAGATATTTAAATAAATACATCAAGGACCATCCCAAAACAAATAATTCAAGTTCTATTAATCGTCTTGTAAAGAAATTGTCTTGAAAAAAATTAATGTTTACAAAACAGATTTCACATTCACACGTTATCTGTTGCGGTAAAGATGCAGGTGTTAGTAAACATATTTTAACTCTGGTAATTCCGATACAATGCATATGGTGTTCAGCATCACACGTTTTAATATTGATTGGCGTAGTTTAATTTCCAGTGTATATCTCAGTAATGAAATATTTTGATAACGTTTAATTACTTTACCAGAAATATTTGTGATAAACTTCACTGCATGGTCAACTGATTGACATACACGAACAACTTATACCGCAAAAAAGTCAGTTGTGTTTTGCGATCTATTTTAACAGTTTTTCACACTTCTTGCTTTTGACATCGTTATTGTATTGGACAGAAACATTGCGAAAACAGTTCAAGATAAACTACTTTATATATAACCAGTAAAGTGGTATCAAATGCTATTCTCTTGATTAGCAGTATTTAATATGTTCATATATTTAGACAGTTCCATAAACAGCCACACTCCAATGAGAAGAAATGTCTCGTGGCGAAAATTGAATTGCAAATTAAGACACGTTATTTAGCGTTTAAAATATTTCTGAGCTTATCACAGTTACAACATGAGTGGACAAATGAGACGTCTTCGTCAATTCATTCCGAAGTTTAGCGTGTAAATAAATACCTCTGCGCGCTAAACACGCAGAAGCACACCGAGTCACACAGAAAGCATTGAATTGCGAACAAAGATCCCTCAACCGAATCAATAGAAAACGATGATTTGGGATCGGACCAAATAAATTCCTGGAATTAGTTATAGATATTATTAATCAAAACGCCTACTTCTTCCGGTTTCTGGGGGAGGGCTAATGATACTTCTTCCAAAGGGACAACAATAGCCCTTTATAGAAACTGACAATAATATTATCGGGGAATCCTAGTGATAGTAGACACCTAGCGGCTACCAATAACATCATAGCCATTTCTTTTACTGATAAGTAGCAGGCCACGAATTCTTGACATAAATCCAATACCGACCTTTATATACATTTCCTGTCTGCAATACATACCCAAAGAACCTTAGTTTGTAAATCACAACAAGATATGTAACTACTTAGCATGTTTAAGTCAATACTACCTCAGTGATTGATTGTTACGCTGCCAAAACTAAAAAGCCTGAAATGGTGTCTCAAAAGAAGGATACCAATTGCAGTTTATCACATTCCTGTGACTACATTTTTTGCGATAAACAAATGTTAATTTAACATAAATAAATCTTGTCAGGTCCCGCTTTTGAGACGTGCCGTTAACGTTGGGATATCGTTTAAAGCGGCACACCTCGTAAGCTAAATGTAGTGGATGGGGAACAATATTAAGTCAATGAATTTATCGATCATTTAATATCAATCCTATATTACTCGACTTGAGATAAAAATAACGATGTCTGATTTTCTGCTGTATTAAAACTGATGTCGCTTAATGTAGAGAAATATCACACTGTGGAAAGTGACAATGTCGGGACATATATATGTTATATCAGTGTTAAAGCCAGTCGCACAAAAGTGATTTCCCATCGGCCACTAAAAATCTCCATGAGATCGACAGATGTGTGGCAGGATTGCGGCGCGACTAGTGGCAAGGGATCAAGTCATTAGTTATGCATCCAATCAATAACCGAGACGCAGTCACATGATTTTAATTTTTTTAAAATTGACGCACGTATAATAATCTAGCTCCGCCGCCTGTGCCTATAATAATCAAAATCAAACCTAAAATTTCTATGCAGTTATCAATTGAAAGTCATTTTTTCAAAATCAGGCAAACTGTTAGTCACGTGGTATAAATGTCAGCTGACTTTGGAAGAATCGCCGCCTTAGAATCGCTCTTTTTGCGGCAAAAGCTTTCGTCGGCGAGAGAAATCTCTGCATATATTAGCATATTTCAGCAGTTACCGAAAGCATCAACTCCCCTATAAAGAAACTCAATAGGTCCAGAAATCCATCGGTGTCCATGAAGGAGTGGATGTCATGAACACCCCACTTCATATCTCACCCAAAAAAACTGTGACATTCTATGATTTATACTTAACTGCCGTAATCTAGTTAGGAGAGTACCAGAGAACGGTTGTCTGCTTCGCAAAACAAGCTCAATAAAATCAGAGCTTTTTACATAATTTAACATTTAGATCTTTAATGTGGGGATAAACTCAAGATAAAACGTGACGCCTTAAAATGTTGTCCTGGCTTTGTTGATGAAATCGAAAAAAAACAAATTTCCGGAAAGGGGTGTAATTTCACATGTTACGAAATACAGCCCTACAACCTTTAAACGTGCAAAATCTAAACCGAAATAAAGTTGCCTATTTCCCAGTTTTTTTTAGAATTCAGTCAAGTTGACTTTCTGTACTGTACACATGTTTGCTATTTATCTTTCAGATAAAAGATCGCCTACATATGAGATCGCCCTCGTCACACTTGTTCAGAAAATCCAGCTAAGGTATTGATTTTTATGCTAATAACATGTCGTGCAGGTAATCGTATGCAGCTCCCCGGGGTCTCCCATCTCATGGCAGTCAGAGAGTGGATCCTATTATCTGTTAAAACTTGTGGTATACGTTTAGTATAAAAAGTCGGACCTTCATACCCGTGTGCCCTGCCTTGCGGGATAGCTGGTCATTCTTCTTATACTCGGAAAGAGAGTTTTCTGAAAATCGTTTCAATGCTGTATTCAATTGAAATCTCATTTTGTGACTAACCAGACAGAATAATTTACCTCAATAAGTTAAACCGTTGTCCTACATCACCCCTCTCCCGTCCCCCCGTCTCTCTCCCCAAAACGCAACCTCTTTATTCATGTCAGTGTCAGGATATAGAGTCGTATTAAGATAGCATTCTAAAATATAGTCGATTCTACTTCCTACGTCGAGACATTGGCTCTAAGATACACCCGGGCCATCTTGTTTTGCACTTCTTTCACTTGCTTATCTGTGGCTGATAGGTCGCCCCAAATATTGGCGGAAATTAATGCCCGATGGCCTGGCATGGCGTACGAGAGTTGTCTTAGTCTCGTACTCTATAGAAACTCTCACGAGAAAACGATTGATTAAGATAGGTGCTCGATTGATTTGCTTTTCTCCCCTTTTCTCACGTTACTCGTCATGTACATGCACGCCAACGTGTTATCTTTAACGTCACGTGATGTTTTACTTAGAATAAATGATAATAAAACCAATGGTATATCTTAATGGCCTAATTACTTGTCCAAAGGGGGCAAAATAAGTTATTACCAAAACAGTGTGTGACACACACGTTTCTATATACGTTTCTATAGATATATTTAGCGACAACAAATTTGCCTCGATGATAAACTGTTTCCCGGATTTACAATTGTCCGTGCACTCTTAGTACTCACTGAATGTTATCAAAAACTAGGCAGGGCAAAAGACCTATATACTTGTTTTTGAAGCCTGGATAATACAATAACCCACGTATTCGCTATTCTGATACCTGAAACTAAAGTTTTTAGTAGAAAGTTCATTCCGACGGTGATCGGCCTGTCTCCACTGGTTCCATTTGCTAGTCCTCCACTGCGATTGGCAGAGCATGATCTCGTTAGCTGAAGCAAACATGTTGAAATCAGACATATTCAAATGTCAAACAAAACAGAAGCGCACAAATAAATCTGTTTTTTTAACAACCAACACAGGTTCAAATATGACTAAACCTAATTCGTTTATAATTGATATAAGTTTAACGTAATTCCGTCAACAATTAACGAGAACTTTTGGATCGGATATCAATCAAGCCTTCAAACTGCAGTATAGTAATTACTTTTAAAAGAGATGCGTTCATTTTCGAGCATGACCTCAATATATGTTGACGTTTGAAGACGATTTGTTAGAACAGGAACTTTAACATTTCAATTTCTTTTTTATTGAAGAAAGCGCATAGTTCCGTGTTTTCAATTGATGGAGTTGAAAAACAGGTCCAGAATCTCGTCCGCCTGTGAAACTGATCCAGGTGTTATATTCAAATGCCAATTAACAATAACTCAATCAATAAAAAAATTCAATACAAGAAAAAATGAAACAAAATCAAGTATACATGACATACGTTGAGTATTTATTTTTTTTAAACGGCTGTTTTGTAGTTCGTTTTTCTTCTTCCTATGTCCCTTTTCCGCTTCCGTACATAACCGCTTAAACTCGACATCTTATCCAGATTAGGGTTGTTGAGGATTCGTTGATTGCCTATTTTTCCTACTCAGTAAATTGTTGAGGTCATTACAAAAGTTGTAAAGCTTCTCCTCGGTTCTGAAGGGGATTCAATCAATAAACGATCAAATCCCGTGACGCAAAAGACATTGTGCTAAGCTTCAACTCCTCGAGGTCACCGTGAGTACAGTTTCTATCCCAAAATCTAAACCATAATAGTAATGATGGTTTCCTCAAAGATTTTCTTCAATCAGTTTTCTATGTGTTACATGAGTTAACCCTCTGGGCAATTGTCGGCATTTTTATTGTGCTTTTTTTGTTGTAAATTATATAAACGTCATTGATCTATTTATTGCCAAACGATTTAAATCCAGGCTGCAAATAAAACGTTTTGGAACTATTTAGCTTTTAATCAAAGATGAGATTGTTGCTAAGGGTGAGCGATTAGTTTCAAGTCGGTTGTCAGTATATTACAGGGTCATATTGAGTGGAAACCTTTCATTTAAATGTCAAGCGGACCTTGAAGGCAGCAGAGCCATCCATATATATCAGGTGTGCAAATATCAGCCACCAACAATCAACGAGGCCTAGGTTGTGTTGCAATTATATTCTGTTGTACTACAGATAATTGCAGTTGGTCCAGCTAAGCTTTAAACACACGAAATAAGTTCATACCATAACATTAGATGAAATTTGTACTGCTCCGGTATTGTTTTTGGCAATGTAACGTATATAAGCTAAACAAAATTCAATTAGTTCTGATGGCATAAATTTTCAAATCTTTTTAAATAATTGTATTGAATAAATAACAAATAAAGCTAACATTGAAGGCAATGGTCCTTATATATAATCACCACATTGTTGATCTAATTTGTTACTTCTCAAAATAAAAACCGAAATTGATTTTTTTGTAAGTAATTGTTTTTTGAAGCGACCTTCTAGGGTATGTCGATGTTGTCAAATGGTACAGGAATCCATATGCGTGTATTTTATTGAACTTAACTATCTCTTATACTAATTGGTAAGCTAACCATCCCAGAAGCCTTATACCAGACAATCTTACTTCACATGTCTTTCTACTATAGTACCATGGACTGTTGACGTCTTCATAACGTAAACATTGTTAAAGCTTCATTTAAACCTTCTACGACCTGGCGCGAATAAAACTCCGATATGGAGTCTGTATGCGCCATTAGTAAATAAATAATAATAATAATAACTGTAAAGGTATCCCTTTATGATTTTTCTTTATACTATCCTGTAAAATATTGTTTTTGTTATGCATTACAGTCACTCCCTGATAGAGACAACCCCGTGTCTTCTCGACTTCAAATTGATACTTTACTATACAGCCAGCTCTCTGTGTTGTGTAAGCTGTATATTCCGTCCCATCAACACACACAAACCGACATTAGTCATTACCCGACATGTTATAGTAACTTTACGTTAAAAGTCAACCTTGATATATTCCGTTTGGCACTAAGTTTGTCATTTCATAATTGCTTTAATGTGATCCAACATGGAATTTAAATATGACTATAGTAACCGCTGTTCTTGATCACGGCTGAGTGTCTTCCCAACGAGAACTACTTAGATTGGGGTAGTTCGACTGTAGAAGACAAATAAAACGTTAAATTTTACACACATTGACCGTGCCGTTTATTGAGACGTTTAGAGGGCCTTGACCTATACCCGGTTGTTGCCCAGAATAGACTGTCAAGTTCCACTCGGATCAAACTCACAGTGCAACCATTCTGTCATTTTAATAATCTCACAAATTTACGATCGACTCAGATTAAGTTTCTCTAAAAATAAAAAAAACATTTTAATCATAAGCTGTCAAAAAGTGTCTAAGATTTTCCATGCTATCTTTAACACTTCTCATTCGCTAGGGCTACTAAGTTTTATGTATAAAAACAACAAGCCCTATAAGAGTTTTTATTTTCACCAGATATTCCGTTATTAACCAAACGTGTCGATCAATCAATTCATTTAATATTCCCAGCATAGATCATCATCATATCAAATATATACACAGAAAACACATCCGTGTGTTTCTGGGGTAACCTTTCATGTTGGTTTTAGATCAGCGAAATTGAACGACATCGCTCTTCTAAACGTTAAATAACTGCGCAGAATGTAAGAAAATAAACCATTGCTGATTTGTTTAATATAAAGTTAGAACAGACTGTCTAACCTGTTTTTATGTTCCACTTATGGAGCCTAGTTTGTTCGCAGGGTGAACATTTCCTCCATCCTACAGTTTCCATTCATTCGACAACTTCGCCTCATGACAGAACGATGCAACATATCGATCATTCACGGACGAGATTTTGAAGCGATTGCATATCGGAAATACGTCAGGAACTGCACTTATGCCCGTTTCCTACTCCTTAGTGTGAATCCTTTGTCCCCTATTGTACAGAAAACAAGTCCTAATCACTTTGAAATTGTCCCAACGCATAAGCAAAGCCACTATGACTAAGTTTCCAAATTATTTGATTTGTTTGTTTGCTTGATTTGGGATTAACGTCGTACTCAAGGGTATTTCACTTAAATAATTCGAGGGGGAGGGGTGAAATGCGTAGGAATATTAACTTATTTCTCAATAATATGTCCCCCCCCCCCCTCCCACTAACCTAGTTTTTGTACCACAGTGGAGGTACTTAAGACGAAATTGGTCTGTGTTCAACATCTTTAATAATCAAATGGATTTGTCCTATATGGCGCCATTGCATTTCCAGTGTTTAGTTGAGACAAACGAGAGACAAACGTTGCATTTGGAATTCAATACAGTTTGGAACTTGTGCGTTATGCTGATGACCGCGAATCACGCGTTACATATGTGGATTTTCACCGTGGTCAAATTAAATATCTTGAGAGTAAAATTATGTGAAACTGTAAAATTAAACGGTAGTCAAGCTCACTATACAGCAGATATACAATGGTATCTTATCCAAGTACGTCCAGTACATTATTTGACAATCATTAAATACCGTTCAAGTATGACAACAATATACACACGGAAGACTATTATGGATTAGAACTTCTGTTTATTCGATTTGCGACGTTAATGTCAAGAAAATTATTACAATTAACACAGTATACAAGAGTTGGACGAATATCTAGGGTGTATCATTTCATAGTAATTGTTCATATGCTGAGGGGATTAGGAAGCCCTGATCTCTGTTGATTGCTGAATTTGATCTCCGTATTTGGATGGCTTCGATTACAACAATAG
>JAVFBX010245078.1:0-10262 GCA_034783855.1 Mopalia kennerleyi | reverse complement strand
AATTGCTTAAAGTTTGTTTGTTTTTTCAAATGTTTCTGGATGAAGCCATATTGTAGGTATATTTATATTTTGAAATAATGAAGAGAGAAAGATTTGACTGCCTCTAACAGGATTTGAATCCAGGATGTTTGGGTTTCAGGTCCAACACTATGTACATATGTATATATATGTGTATACTTCACATAATGCTCTAATAATCTTAAAGTTGAGTGTCTATATAAAGTAGATCTATCAGGGGCCTAATCATTTTTTTTCTACATAAAAGTGATTGTCATAGATCCACAGGGTAATCATTTTCTCTACATTACAGTGGTTGTCAAATATTTTTTAAATTTATGAGACCTGAAAACTATGCATTTCTAAATGTAAAAAAAAAAACAGTTGATTTTTAGAATGCATTAACTATTAATATGATAATTTGTTGTTTAGGATGGTTGGAACCATGGATTGGCTGGAGGGATCGCTGGATTGACAATAATACTGGAGAATCCTGTTCGCAGAAGAACACTGTCTTTATTTACGATATCTCGTGCCTTAGGAGCTCTGGTGTCTACCTTGATAACCAGAGGCAAGCTTCCCTCAGTGAATAATGGAGACACGATGCTGTTTTGTTTATCATGTGCCTTCCTTGTATACTGCACCGCCCTAAAACCTGCCTTACTACCAAAGGGTTACTATTATTCGGTTTTAAAATGGTCAAGAGACTACACTGATGACAGATTAGAAAGATTATTCCGCCTTCCAGGTGATGAGTTCATTTCGTGTCTTGATGCAGGCTTACATGAAGACTCCTGTTCTGTCCATGCTTTCAAAGATCTTGTCCAAAGTTGGCCCTCATTTGCCAAGCTCTATTTTCCTATCCATCTGGCCCCAGTCCTCATCTTTAGGCACCAACTTCTCCTTACAAGGTGAGCTAATGTTTCTGAAAGATTACTTTTATCAGTCATGAGTGGGCCCACTAGTGGAAGCGTGTGCGCTTACTCATCATGCTTTAATGTAACACTGGATTGAGTCTGCCTGTCGACCATCAGGTATATGAGCGGGTCACACGATGTAGTTCCGGCAATCACAGGGGTTTGTTTGATTGGGGTTTTCCCGGTAAGGTGCATTGTGAAGATGACAATTGGTCAATATATTAGTGAAGTAGGCTACCCTTGAGTACGCATTAAACCCTAAACAAACAAACAGTCAAACAGTCTTGAATAGCACACACAGACATTACAGTATATATTAAATTACAGAAATTACACATTTTGGTATTTGTATAGAATAAAGTTATTGCATCAAATTTACTAAAAATATTAGTTTTGAGATTTCAAAGGACCAAAAAATTATATTGAGAATTTGGTGAGTGTTTTCATGGCGTAGCAAAGTCAACAATAAAATGTACCTATGCAGGACAGGGATAAGAAAAGGGCTAACTGTTAATAAAAGGATAGCATATATGTATACAGATGCAGACATTTTAATTTTTTATTAGACCAGGTAGGCTAATGATTGGTACATTTCTGTATGCAAAATTGTATACAGATTTGGAAAAGTTTATACAAACTGGCATCAGCCAGGGGTGGTTTCAGGACAAAAGCACCAGATACTGTATGGAGAGCAAAGGCTTAGGCAGACACCCACCCACCCTATCTGACCGAATGGACACCCTGAAGTGAACAATTGCATCATTTGGACACCCTCTTTTAAAAAACTTTAACATGCAGGAGATAGGGAAACTGTTAAAATTGGACACCTAGTTATTTGAAAAGTGAAGCAAAATGATAATTTTAGACACCATACATTTTGATTTCTGGCTAAGCCCCTGATGGATAGTCAGGTAATTGGAAACACTAAAGGGTTAAGGTATAAGATTAAGAGTTCAGTATCTGTATCATATCATGTAGCCTTATCCAGGAACGTACTCACATCCCCATTCGTATGTTTTTTTCATGTCTATGCTGCATTCTCAACTTTTCTATATACTGGCCACAGGAGCTGAACTTGCGACCTTTGAAAAATGTACCTAAGATCTCATCATGCCATACATATTTTTTTGACAGATTTCAATTGCTACACTTTTCAACAGGGGTCTGTTTAACTTCATTTAAATTTTTCTTCAGAGGAAAAAAGTATGTACGGCATAGTATTAGCTAGAAATCAAGAAGAGGATGTCTCGAATCACCATTTTAACAAAAACAGGGTGTCTCATTTTACTGATCCCCTATCTTTCTCATGTTAAATTTGACTGAAACAGGGTGTCTCAAATGGCTTCTTGGGTCTCTCAAAGACACCGAGACTCCCCTCTGGCTAACACTATGCTGACCATATATTAAAAATGATATTAAAGAATTCTAAATTTACAGATTATTTATTTAATATCTAGAATGCACGCATTATGGGAGTTTTAAGCGAGAGACATGGTTTGACTGAATAATGGTAAATGTGTAGGACTATATAAACTCTACATATAACATTATCCAGTATAAATGATAACTATATTTTGATGTTATCCAATGCCAGAGAGCCAAGGTGATTCGATGAATATCACTCTAGTCTGGTAATTTTATCGATTTACAGAGGATAGTGATAATCATAATTCATAGTGGCTAGAGTTAGATAATCTTTACTCATACTTCAAATTTTTGCACGTTTTTTGGAATGATTTTTTTTACAAGATCTAAGATTATTATGGCTTTCAAGTTTATCTTGAAAGACATATAATTATTGAAATTGATAAGATTATTATTATTCTTCTTCTTCTTCTCCCTGAATTTCTCCTAAATTTTATAAGATATAAGTAAATGTAAACATGATATAATCTGAAATAAATTTATTTTGTGACGTCCTTTTAACGCCGTTTTGATTTTCTTTCATTTCTTAAATATAGCCCAAACTTAAAATCGGTTTAATGAATAGCTCTGAAATTGAACAGCAGACCTGCTGACACCATTAAAATATGAATGTAGTTTAGTGCAAGACCACTGTGTTTTTAAAATTTGAAAACCCTATGTTAAGTGGTATGGTTTTTAACGTGTTCAAGTGGTCTGGTATACTAATTATTATGTATCAATGGAAACTAGAAATTTGATTGGAATGGATTGGCCCCATTTTAAATAGGAATGTAGTTTGGTACAAGACCAAGGTGTTTCCAAAAATAGAAAAACCTATGTAGTAATATTGTTTACATCTTGTTCATGTCCTCTACACGAATGGACACTGGGATAAACTTAAAGAGATTAAAAGTTGTAACACACACACAACGGTATTCCACAGCATGTAAAACACAAACCACAACATTATCCAAGTATTAGCCCAGATCACATCTGGATAGAGCATATATAGCAACTCATGCATGCATCTGGAAATGTGGTCAACCGTTCAATCACACTTTGACAACTTTTTTTTTGGTGATCATTTTTCTTCTGCTGCTTAGTGACGGTTACATTATTATAACAAAATGAAACTATTATGTTTTAAGCCAATAGATCTTGTACTTGAAAGCCACATAACTGTTATGGTTATAGCCTCTTAGTTCTACACATGCACCTGAGGATGTCACAGAAGAACATATCATTGCAATATATAATCACAATAGAGATGACAATTGAAAATAGTGAAACACTGAAACTAGAAAGTAACATGATCGGGCTTGTGGTGTGAGCGTTTAACAGCTAGGTTTATCGTTATGTTTGTTAAAAAATGTGCAATTGTTAAAAGCAATACTTACATCAAAACTGAAGAAACTATTCCCATTTTCTGCATGTGTATTAGACAATGGCTTAAAAAATGGTTGTTTTTCACCTATAAACTGATTCTGCTGCATCATTAACCCTTTCTCTTCTAAAATTACCAGGTAACCTTCAGCACCACAATTGATTTACCTAAAAACATACAGAAACATACAAAACAGATTAGTTCTCAAGAAAAATGTTTATAAATAAATGCTTAAAGCAATGCTAGGGATCATTCATTTCTAAATCTAACATGAAAGGCAGAGTTGAAAAAGAAAACTCTCTGCCTGGGTTTTTAAGAGAGCTTTTGTATTTGTATGGGGGCTGTTAGTGTGCTTGTACATGTATCAATATAGGGTTGGATCTTCAAGGGATTTGTTTGGCCTATAGATTACAGGCCTGGCTTGATTTTAGGATTGATTTTATAGCTCCTTACCTGCACACATCAATTTTGGCTGGCATATAAATGATATAGTCCAACACTTTATTATAGTCCCATAGTCAGAATCTTTGGCGGTGACAAAGGAACTTGAGAATTGGGTATTCATGAAATCTCAAACTACAACTAAAAGGGCTATCTGTGATGACCTAAGGCTAAGCTTTAGGGTATTTCACTCATATTTATTAGGGCATTTTTTCTAACAATTATTGACACTTTGCACAAGTCATGAGGGTTTTAATGTTGGATAGTTAATCTTCCTACTTAAAAGCAGACTTTTTAATGAAGTTACAGGACTGAAATGTTCGTGGATGGACATTAAATATCTGTGGAAAAAATCAGATAAAGTTAAAAAGCGAGATTGCATTTTTAAAATTTGTTTTGGCACTCTTTTTATACAGTGAACTATACTAATCCCAGACTGTATATATTCCAATTATAATATTAGCCGCCAAACATAACATAATTACATTGCATTATACAATTACAAGAATTTGTGTATTTTCCCATTGTTTTGGTGATTGGTAATGGCTAAGATCTAGCACAATCTATAGAGCTATTTCCTTCGTCTTAGCCCTACACCCCATGCCATCAATTGAAACCCATGATGGATGACTGAAATAAAATTTAAAACTTAAAACTGTCAGAAAAGAAATATTGTAGGAAGGTAAAATACTAGTCATTGTGTTTTGTATATCCTGGGATTAGTAAGCTTATAGAAGCCAGGGATAGGAAACATTGGCATTTGCCTCCCTTCGAATCAGCGATCCGTGTAGGAGTCACTTGGCAAGCATGTCCCAATGGCAGCCGCACACTGTCCCATTCAATTGAGTAACAGAGATCATATACAATTAATAGTGAAACACTGAAAGGTAAGTAGCATATTCACTAATGAAATATGAATAAAGGTCACTCGAATAAGGGTAATACAACCAAGATGGGGGCTCTGCAGTATGCTTTGTGACGTGAAAGTAACTGGTTTTGTGAACGTAAAGGCTATGTGCCCACACATAGCAATCATGTTTATTGGAAATGGGTTTCCTCGAAATGGATATTATTTAAACTAGTTGTTGTTATGAATGACAACAAATGGGGCCATCTAAAATAATATATTTGTTACCCGTAACAAGAATATAAAAAAAGTGGGTAGGTTGGTAGATAGGCATTATTTTTTTATTTGAACTAATATAAATAACACAAAAAACACTTTTGTTTGAAATTGTGCTATTTTATCGGAATAAATATCTGTGGTCATTTTATCTGAATAAAAACGTCATGTATACATGACTTGTTATTTAGGCCTGGCTGTAGGCTACTTATTTAATGGTAGTTTATTAGATTTTTATTGAAAAAAAAAAAACAACACAACCCATGCTTTTTGGATGAGGAGGTTTTTCTCTTTCTAATTCATCAAAAGCAGTTCCCCATTTTCTGAAAAGTGGCACAAAAAAAATAAAATAAAATACAGACCACTCTTGTTTTTTTTACCCTGAATTTGTTGGGTAGGTAGGGTTATGGGAAACAAATATATTATTATAGATGGCCTGATGTGCTACAAAAAATAGCCTTAAATGTAAGCAATTTTAAGCATAACCTCCTAGTCGAGTAACACATTCACGGATAGCTGATTCGAAGGGAAGCAATGTTTCTTGTCCCTCTTATAAGCTTACTAATCTAATCCCAAGTATATCTAACAAAATCAGAGAAAAATCAGATACATGTTTTGAGGGGTCAGTGATAATGGCAGACCGATTTCCATCTTACACCATGGGCTTCTATTGATGGGACATAGGGCTAACTAGATGAAAGAATTAATGAAAACAGCCCTTTACTTTGCACGAAGGAAGATACAGGTACCGTCATTATATAGATACAGAGTTCTAGATCTCTGAAGTTTAATATCATACAGTGTAGTCTAATTTAGAACAACATTATAGAGTGTATACATGAAATTCTGATAGCCTAATTTTAAGATGTGTTCACATAATGCACATTTGTTATCTATTTTTTGAAAGATGTCTGATGCTCTTCCAATCTGACATTAAATGGAAAAAGGCCCCTATAAAGATTCTCCTATGTTTGATTTTCAGTCTCAATCAATTTTAGTTAGCCAGTATTGCATACGCTGTATAATGAGGTAGTCCTATTAAATAGGCCGTCGACGTTTGATATTTATCATTTGGACAATGACAGTACCTCGACGTCCTATCCTTTGATTCAATTTATGTAACGGGTTTTTGCACAAAACACTTTGCGCACCATTAAAACAAAAGTACAGAACGAATTTACCGATTTACTCACTTTAAACTGCCAGGCTGTGAGGTCGACGTGTTTAGCAATCAATTTATATCCCCAACATTGTATTTTTCAGTAAATTCCACCCGCTTCATCTATCTCGATGTCAAGGACACTGAGCCTGACTGTCGAAGATTTTCTGACAGAAACACTATCAAACGCTGTGGAATTTACCGAAAAATACAATGGTGGGGATAGAAATTGATTGCTTAACGCCTAGAGTAGACTTCAACGTCTACGGCCTATTTTATAGGACTATACAATGACGGTACCTGGATCTTATTTTATATAAGCTTAGTTAATTGCCTCTTCGTTTAGATAAGTATTTGCAAATATGATCTATCGCAAATGGACGGCGCTAAGCGCCTGTTTTGCCCGCAGACGTAGGCCTAACTGTAAGATACTTTTTCAGTATTTTAAATCTGTCACCTGTCATTCAATTTTCCCCCTTGGTCGAATTACTGAACAAAGTATGAACGCATACAGTGGACCGACGCCAGGATGTTTACACGAAAGAAAGATATCTGTAAAAAAAAAACTGAAAAAAAAACCTCGTCGTACTTGATTTCTGATTGAGCGAACAGTATCATTCATTTCTGTACTTTTCTAGATGAACTAGTGCTTCATAACAAACAAAATGCTCGTTCGCCGTCGTCTGCTCTTAAGCAACAGCGCCTCCTGGTGACCATCAGAGTGTATTCCAAGGGGGGTAACTCATCAGAGCTGCAATAACTTCTTTATTTACACCACAGCCCTAGATAAAGTTAAACATTAATTACTTCAAACGATTTTCAGTTATTGGGTATTTAAATATTCTGTTATAGTCTTGAGGGGAGATTACAGCGTATGGTAAACAAAATTATTTATTTCCAAGTTTTATGTACGGTAGCTTAAAGCTACGCTCATAACATATAGCGGGTTTTTTAAATTTATATACACCTTCATTTACCAGCTGATTGATGCATAACGTATATAGCCGCTGTCGAGCGCCTGTAGACTTTATCCAATCATATGCCAGTATCGGCTGTTTCGAGGCAAAACATTCATACCAACGCTGATTGGATGACAGCAACAATTCAACATTTCCTCAGCATTAAATAAGAGGTAAACAAAATGCTAACGAAACAATTAAGCGCTATAAAGTGCAACTTGATTGACTCTTGATATCTAGTCTCCAATGGCACCCTGTGATGTCCGTCTCGCGCTAAACATTCTTGTATAAGCTTATGCAGAGGGTGAAATGGGCAGTCAGTAGTAAATATATGTAAAAGCCGCTGCATATTGGAGCGTACTTAAAGTTATGCTCCTTCCTGCAATAAAATGCATATAGGTAAAATGGGCATCATTTTGGTGAATTATGCTTTTTAATTGTCTAATCGGGCTATATCCATTTTATATGCTTATGCTTAAACTACAGTTAAATTCATCCACGGGGCCATGTCTTTGAAATTTTATCCCTAGACAGAAGAGCTGCACAAATATTGACCAATCAAATATCTTTATTTTCAAAATAAGTACCTAAAACACAAGACCTATAGTGTCGTTTAGGGTTTACCTTTGACAGTTCACAGAGTGTAATCTGCGTGACGTCATGGACAGGGTTGCCCACATCCAAAATGTTGCAGCTCAGAGCATTGCTTTAATTTAGATTGACAGTGATATTAACAATAAAATTAACTGGAATAATCAGCTGATCACACCATGGAGCTATAAAGTTCTGTTTGTTTGATTGAGGTTTAATGTCGTACTCAAGGGTTTTTCACTTACATGACGATGGATTGTCCTCTTAACCATGTTCCTGGCCTAATTAAGGTGGAAAACCTGGAAGAAACCCCCGGTAATTGTCGGAGCCACATCCTGTGACTCACTCATATACCTGAGGGTTGACAGACTGGCTTGATCCTGTGAATGGTACATCAAAGTTGGCTTCAGTACATGCGCTCTCTAACCACTAAGCCACGGCCGCGGAGCTATAAAGTTTGTTTGTTTGGGGTTTAACGTCATACTCAAGGGTATTTCACTTATATGAAGATGGATTGTCCACTTCACACTGTTCCTTGCCCTATTATGGTGGAAAACCGAGTGGAAACCTAGTAAAAACCACCCCCGCGATTGCTGGAGCCACATTTTGTGACTCACTCCTATACCTAAGGGTCGATAGACGGACTCGATCCTGTGAACAATACATCCAAGTAGGCGTTAGAAAGCGCACTCGCTTACCACTATGCCACGGCTGCGGGCCCCGGAGCTATAAAACGAATGAGGCACAACTCTGTTGGCCATTATAGTTCACTAACAAGAAGCCCATGCTGTGCTTTCCAAAATTTAAAGGCCAGTGGGTGTGGCCAAGTTTCTTTGATGTTCTATGTATGATTCCGCCACCTAACACATCTGAATTGATTAAGCGCCGCAGAATTCAATATTGTGAGATTGTAATATGCACATTTCTTTTCAGTCGATTTACAGCAATAAGAAATATGCGTGTTTGAGATGTTAAAAAACTTCGAGTCATCCACCATGCAACTGACTAGGTCCGATATCTTACCAAATACTGGTATATCTTACTTCATACATGATACATGAGGTGTCAATTTCAACAAATTATTTTGTTTTTTGTTTTTTGGGTAATTTCAGCCAATACAACATTAATGAACATTTCCATACATGTTCCTGGAAGTACGAAGAAAATGAAAATATAATTTCCACGTGTGAACGATTACTAGTTTGAAAGGAAAACAGCCCTCAATATTAAAAAAAACTAGCCATTTAAAATGTATGGGAAATTATGTCAAAAGGGGAAAATTCTCTATCTTTAAGTCATTAAAAAGAATATTTCTGCCAAACATAGGTCATGGCCAAGTAGTTTGTATTGTAGCCGAGATCTTTTCCATTTTACAGTATTCAATTCTGTGAACGGTTCTTCGTTAAGTCGTAATTTAACCTTTTGTACGACAAACTTTTGCGTTTTTATCAATTGAATACTAGTATGTATAAGTGGGTATTTAGTTCCACACTTGATGGTAGTTAATTAATCCCCTGCAGAGTGGTGTATTTGTTAATCAATAATCATTTCAAAGACACATTTCAGGACTCATTAAGGACAAGTTGAGGTTAAGCTGAGTATAATATAACAGCATGTATCCAAGAGGAGCTTCTCAAGTTTCTAAATGGGTAACTCTAATGATTTACATGAACAATTGGATAATACAAATATATTGTTTCTTGTCAAACTATATTTCTACAGAAAACCGCTCTGCAACAGGCAAGTCGATAAACTAAAAAGCAACAAATCATCATGTTGTAGATTAACGCTCAGAGACCAGTTTTCAATGGACTATGATCTCAAGTATTCAGGGGTGAGTTACATCTCAAGAAGACAACAACAATATACTTTCATGTAAATATCAACAAGATAAAGTGTAAGGACTAAGTCTATATGAACACTATTAGCAATACACATGCATTAAGGTGTTTACATGGCTTATATGATATTATCATGCTGGTAAAAATCTCTAAGATAAACAACAGAAAATGGAACAATGTTTTTTTAGTTCTTATGATGTATTATGCATTGTAAAACTGAATAAGTGATGCAACTGGTGTAAAAAAAATAAGCAATTTGAAAAAGAGGTAACTGAAAGTTAGAGGGGTATCAAAACGATACCTCCCTACTATTTATTTAAACGTTGATAACGTTAAACTCTTCCTTATTATGTAATAGCAAATACGACCTGAGCTACATAAATATCATGAAAACCACTACAGAAAACATTGTGTTGACCTGTGGTCAAAAAGGGAGAGAAGTAGGT
>JAVFBX010245067.1:0-10262 GCA_034783855.1 Mopalia kennerleyi | reverse complement strand
GAGGAAGCACATTTAATGCCAAAAAATACACGGAATTTATTTGATGGGGATATGGACCTGTAACAGGCCGGTAAGTCGGCTAAATTCATGATTTAGGTCCGCGAGAGATCTTCTGCGGGCCAATTACACGATTAGAAGTGTTCAAACTCCGTAGCTAGGACGAAGCATCCCGGACTGTGTTCTTAACACGTAAAGGCTTAACAATTCGAAACATTTTGCAGTGAGGTGATATCATGCTTTGATCGGATTCCCTGGGAGGAGATTACATGGTAATACATGTGAGAAACAAACAAAAACACGTGAATCCAAGAGACACTCGCACAGTAAATCCTATATGTATGCTACAGGTTTAGTCCTATTAAAAAGGCCGTCGACGTTTGATATTTGTCATTTGGATATTGACAGTACCTCGATGCTTATCCTTCGATTCAATTTACGTAAGGGATTTTGCGCAAAACGCTTTGTGAACCGTTAAGACAAAGGTAGAGAACGAATTTACCGATTTACTCACTTCTAACTGCCGGGTGTGACGTCAACGTGTTTAGCAATCAATTTCTATCCCCAGCATTGTATTTTTCGGTAAATTCCACCCGCTTCAACTATAGAGATGTTAAGGACACTGAGCGTGACTGTCGAAGATCTTCTGACAAAAACACTCTCAAACGCTGTGGAATTTACCGAAAAATACAATATTGTGTATAGAAATTGATTGCTAAACACGTGGACGTCACAGCCTGGCAGTTTAAAGTGAGTAAATCGGCAATTCGTTTTCTACTTTTGTTTTAACGGTGCGCAGTGTTTCGCGCAAAATCCCTTACGTGAATTGAATCCAAGGATAGGACGTCGAGGTACTGCCAATGTCCAAATGATAAATATCAAACGTCGACGGCCTATTTAATAGGAATAGCTACAGGTTGTGATCGATGTCCAGTTGATCTTGATCAAATTCTACGCAGATGAGCGACCCGCGATTCTGAAGAGTGATGATTCTCCTTTCTGCGTAGCTCCTAAATCCAAAAAACCTTTCAGTAATGACATATGGTTATAAAAAAAACAATGCGTGGGAGTCAACAAAATGTCAGGAATAATGAAGTTCATGAAATTTTACTGCAGGACTCACCGGTCAAAAAAAGCCAACAAACACTAGTGCCCGTAAGTATCTTACACAAAAGTTCCACCGACTGAAGTAATGCAGATTACAGGCCACAAGAATGTCCTCTCCATCTTGAAATTATTCTTCGTCACAATGAAGAGAAACTGATTAAACTGGGCGTATCTGTAGACTCTGACATTATTTAAACTACACGTTACTGACAAACCGTGCGCCACACTTTCCAAGTCGAGCAGCACGAGCGCGATACCATGGCGATGACCCCTCGTTTGAATAATGATCTGTTTCCGAGTGTTCATTTGCAATAGTTTTAAATCTTCCACATATTATTGTTATTTACTGCCTTACATACAGTTTATTATGGTCATCGTGTATTAAAACGCTCAATTGAAGTGCCTTTATTACGGGACTATATGCCTTTTGCGCATTATTCATGTTAACCCAACAACGCTTTCATATCACTACGCAGTAAATTGTAATACAAATGTCAAGAGTTGTTTAGTTTTTTTAGTTTCTCAACAGAAAATATATTATATGGGAAAAAGAACCCCACACAACTTGATTCTGGGATGAGAATCCCCACTCACGAGATGAAAAAACTCATTCCAGAATCAAGTTGTGTGGGATCTCAATAATACCCATTAAAATGAAACGACTATGCACGTCATTGGGAGAGACCATATGGAACATGTATTTGATATATATGGTACCTCATAAGCACTTCGACATAATACTCATACGAACTTCGTATGAGGAAATGAAAGTATAATAATTTTGCAAAGACCGTTCAAACTGTTATTATTACAAACACATAATCCACAGAATATATTAACTTGACGAAGCAGCTGTTTTATTTTCACAGATCCGCATATGGGTTGTGTCATTTGCCTTTACTTTGGCATTTGGGGCGATATTTTCTAAAACCTGGCGTGTTCATATCCTTTTCAGAAGTACTGAACTCAAGAAAAAGGTGAGCATTTTACTGCTTGGTTTATTTTAGCTGTTTAAGAGAACGAATTGAGGTACTTTCTGTGTTTTTTTTTAGAATCATACTAGCATATAGGCTTATACTTGTGCTGTATTCGCAAGATTCTTGTAACAGAGGTGTAGTGTTCTAACGTTCATCATAATAGACATACATATTCCAAGTTACATGTTTTGTATAACCCACTTGCACAAGCAGTGTAGTGGCGCGCTCTTCGGCAAATACAACGTGTTATCAGTTTCTGTTCACATCGGTTATCTTCTCAGTTTATTAATGTACTGATCGACATTACAAGAGGTATGGGGTGACTCTTTGACAGGTATTAACGTATAGTATATTTGCTATTAATTTGCATAATTTTTCAAATCAATGAGCTATATCTATCTGCACTGGTACTATATGAGTGAATGTGAAACAAGGCAACTTTTGTAGGTCTGTAGCTGGCAAGTTTACGGACGTTGATTACGTAGACTTTTTAAAATAGCGTGAAACATTTGACATGCAGATTTAGGGTAGGTTTAGTTCTATTTCGTCCAATAAGCCTTCGATCGTGCTAAATATTATAGGCCTACCCATTCTCGCTAGGTGGGAAAATGAAAAATAACACGCGTGAATGTCATAGGATGAAGATTGGAGCTAGGTGACAGATATCTTTCCGAGGCAAGGCGGAAAAGAAGATCGTCACATTAAGCCTCTCTTCCTCTTCTACCTTGCCTCCATAAAAGGGAAAAGCCTGCGTTAGCAAGAGTCTACAGCAGATACTTTCGGATGACCTCTTTTTACACCACCCAATCAGATTGGAGCTTACATTAGAAAAGAAAGTGAAGATCTAAACACGTTAGCGATACATCTGTTTCTAAACCTATGACATTGATTGACATACAGGGAAGGTTCGTGGTGCTTGGGTTATAACGAGATTGAAAACTGTTACCGTCGATGATCTGACAGGACGTTCTTTCCGTTCGTCAGAAATGTAGAATGTAAATCCAGTTCTGTAATAAAATCAAGTGAAATGGGTATCTGGCTAAGGGCGGACAATTGAAATATATCTTTGTCGTCAGCTATGGAGTTTGTTTCTTTGTTTTATTGGGGTTTGATGCCGTACTTAAGGTTATTTCACTCACATGACGGCGTCCCTTATAAAAAAAGTGCCATGGTGTACCACGGATTTACCATTGAATGTGGCCAATGTACTGTGGTATACCATGGTTTTACAACAGTATTTTGGCCTATACCATGGTACTTTTTTTCTAAGGGGTGCCAGCCCAATGGATGAAGGAAACCACAGACAACAAACAAATACACCACAGGTCATGCAGCTACACGACATGCACGCGATTATACACATATCCCCCCCCCCCCCCCCCACCCCCAACCATCCGCTCCAGCGTTTGTGGAACAAAATTCTAAGTTTCAAACAGAGTATTTGTATATAACGCTTCACAAAATGGTTGCATTGTTGTTCACGTTTCAAAACAACGCTGGCGTCACTAAGCGGAATACCCTTAAGCACAGCGTCAAATACCGATCTATGAACCTAAATCGATGGTATTTTAAAAAGTCGTATACGTATATATATATATTTCTTAAAGCAATCACACTGGCACAGGGATGTAGATCAATTAAAACCGAAAAATCTATATATTTAATAAATGAAGAGAGAAAAAAGTGCCTGCCTCCACATATATATATATATATTTTATTTCCATTCTCTTTACAGCATTTACGCGACTATAAGTTATTCGGATTAGTTGTTATGTTAATTTTAATTGACCTCCTGATATTGTTACCCTGGACATTGGTTCATCCCCTTAGAGAGAAACACGAGCAGTTCAGCCAACAGGTAAGAGTGTGTGGTTGTGTCGTTCTGAACCGGCGCTTGATATGCTGTGTATTCAGTGAAACAAGGTGAGACAACTCCGTCGTTGCGGAAATCGCACACCTCACAGTTCATTCGACAATAAAACGCTTAAACAATGTTTTGGCCTAACTGGCTACTCGAATTCATTGAGTGTGATCACACAAACAGCATCATTCATTCGTACCTCATTAGAACTACGCAGATATTTAATGATTTTTCGGTCGGGATTTGGCCACCTCTGCTCAAACAAGTTAACCGCTTTCGAACATTGATCGTGTATGTATATATATAGGCTTATGTCATCTTTTTATATATTCGTTGTAAGAATTTGTTTTTGTAGGACTACGGTCTACCTCTAGATAACCACAATAGGTTAACTTTTTACCTGAAGTTTCACTTTGTTTAAAGCATGGAACTAACAATTTAAATATGTTAGTCTTTTCTGTTTTTATTTAACTGTGCTTTTCTATCTAGGTTCTGGCTGATGGAGATGTGATTGCCACTGAGACATACATTATCTGCTACAATGATTTCCAAACCTACTGGCTAAGTGCGCAATATATATACAAAGGCCTTCTGTTAGCATTTGGTACCTTTCTAGCGTGGGAGACTCGTCAGGTTCGAATCCCAGCCCTGAACGACTCTAGGGAGATCGGATTCTGTGTATACAACGTTGTTGTTGTCTGCGTCTTTGGAGTCCCCGTCTACCATCTTCTCGCCGCCAACCAGTCGAATCTCCGTTTTGCTATTTCTTCTGCGCTGATCATATTTTGCACGACTTTGGTTCTTTGTATTGTATTCATTCCTAAGGTAAAATTGTCTGAACATTTGATGATCATGTGTTCAAACATTTATTATCTTTATTATTTATTTCATCACTAAGTAAGAAAAGTTACTGGGTGTAGATGATGCTGTGCAATGAATCATTGGGGATAGGCGGGTTAGAATAATGGTATCTGTGTTATAGACTTAAACCACCAGAGTCGTAGATCCACACATACATCACGTTGTAACACTCCAATCAACAGTAGATTGGACATAAGTAGATCAGTTTGATCTGAGACGATTATAATTATATATTTGTCCCAGGTTTGATTGATGTTTAGATCGTACTCATGTTATTTTGTGGATATTACAACTAAAGACAATTGATTGGTACCCCAGAAGCAGTCAAGCAAAATAGGTTTTGCAGCTAGGTCGAAATTGATCTAGAGCCTCTTTTTATCAGCTGTATATTGGGGTTTTATACCTAAGCATTTCGATGCACAATTCGAAGTCAGGAAAGAATATCAATTTTATAAGTACTAATAACTGTAATGTAGTCCCCATATTGCTCAGTATGATCGGAATACAATAATTATGAGTGGGGATGATCACTGCACCCAAATACGATTTTCAGGGAAATTCTAAAGTAGATCTGAGCTCTCATTAGTGTACGCCTACAAAGTTTTAATTCATGATAAAAATATATTTTTCTTGGTAGATTTTGAGGAGAAATGACAAGGAGAAACCAGGCGTGTTCCTCACAGTTGACGGTTCGTCAAAACCACGTAATCAAATGACAAGTTCCGTCCCAAGTACTCAAACATTCACTAAGCCATCTCGCGTGGGACCAGACCCATCCACTGGTAAGCTCTGTTCCACTCAGCACTACTATCTCGAGTCTACATCGGGGATCAGTCCGCCATGTTAGATATGACGTGAATTTCAATGTCGGGTTTAGGGTTGGATTTGTGTTGAGCCTAAGAGTTCGTATAAGGGTTAGGCTTAGAATTAACCCCAACCCGGAACTAATAATTCACGTTATATCTTACATGACGGATAGGCGCATCGGGGACCAATAAGCGCGATTTGATTTTAACCAAGAACTAAGTGACATATGATTTTATCATTGGCAAAGTAGTAATAAAATTTAAATATTCTTGATTTTACCAAATAGATCAATTTGGGAAGCACTAGTATAGTGTATTTGTTTAACTTTTCTTCATATATGATTGAATTGCCTTGTAGGGTCTCAGATGACAAATGGTACTGGACTTCCCGATATACGAGATGACACTTCAGCACACAGAGATGATGATAGTAAAACTTAACACGAAGACTTAATCCAGGTACAGGATGTTAATATGTACAGTCTTTTCTTACAAGATCCTCTTCTGTTGGCAGTTTATCTGCACTAAGTGTGTCTATAGGGGTTGAAAGAAGTAGACTTATTCTGGTTAATTTGGCATGTATAGCACTGCACTGTGTACCAACAAATATTGTTGTAAGCCAATGTTTGAAGTTTTTACTACACATTTGACCGATAATATGGAATTTATATGAAAGTTGTAAAAACAAATTAATTTTACTAAAAAGTTTTATTTGCAAGGATACTATCATTTTAGTTTACTTTGAAATAACCATTGCTTTATTCAGTGACATTTGCATTAATCCGATATCGGTTGTATGAAAAAATTTCCGCTTGTACAACAAGATTTACGAACGGCCATACCTCAACATTCTTGTGAACTTCATTGATATTCAAATATATTTGCTTCATTTTCAGAACAAGGCTGTACACGTATAGTTTGGGAGAAAGCCTTAAATAAAGTTTCGACTATTAGCAATTGTAAAACTGTAACATTTTTGAAAGTCTTTGGCATGAACGGACTAACTGTAAAAAGTGTATTGTTCAATCGCATTTGTTTATTTGTAATTACAAGGTAAACATACGTATAATTGTATCATATTATTATCATTGTTATAACATTCTGTTAATGTCACATCTGTATCAGTAACATTGTACCTTTGGAAACAATATCTTAGCGATTAACTTCCTTTACTGAAAACAATTAAAACACATTTGGTCATTTAAAAATATACGAACGATTTGACTGTATTCCTTTCAGTCGATTGTGAGTGAAAGATACAAGCATAACTTTATTGTTCTGATAACAAATAAAATACGTTAAGGACAAAATTACTGGGGTTTTTCTTATTATTTATAAAGTGTGTCACATATACATTGGAGAACAGTAAACCACAGGTGAAGAAATAACAAAAATGGATTTCCCATATCTATATGTATTACGTTTAATTCATAAGACTCGTTTCTAAACACTTGTCCTTTTGTTTGTAAGAGCGCAATTCTTGGCTGACGTACTTGTTCTCCGCGAAACAGGGAGAATCTGCCAATGAGATAGCGGTAAATTCACATGTGAACATTGTTTAGCCCAATGACAATAACGAAGGACGTCAGCCAAAGACATGCGCTCTTATAAGTGGAAGTATTGGGGGCTTTTTTCTCGAATGTATGTGTCCCACACTTCATTAATACGAAAAGATGACAGCATATTTGTCAATGACGTATTTTATTTACTAGCAAACATTTACAACCAGGTGACCATGTGGTGGCCGTATAAAAAATATGGTAATTACAGGAAATATGTTTAGCAGATAAACTCATCGTGACGGTTTGATAGTTAAACCGATTTAAAAAATAATAACCAATGATGAGAAAAATAAAATTTAGTGAAACGATAAAATGCACATATTTAAAGCTGAAGATACTATATAAAGCGTCCTCGTGATGAGAAGTATATTTCAGATTACAGTATGTTCCGATACCAACGATCCGCTATATGCCTATATTGAGCAAAGAACTGTTTTAACCCAGCAGAAAGCTCGTGAAACAAATTATCATGCACACTCCAAAATCACCCTAAACTTTCAATTTCTGCCTCATGTTATTGGGCGGTCTTAAACCAGTGGGCTGTATAAAATAAACTTCTGTTATACTGGTGTCCGCATTTCGGAGGATGACATCGAAATATGTATCGAATAATGTCATGAATAGTTTCCATTAACAGAATGGTAGTATAGAGAATATAAACTGTTGTTTGCTCGGCGGCAAATTGAAAAATAGTTCCATTGCTTTAGAGCGCTTGCCAATAAGAATCCGCATAATGGTCAGCGGACTACTGTCGCGTGACGTCGAAGGGTGAAATGCAAAAAGTCGAATGCACGAAGTATATATATAGAAGAAAATAAGCCCAAAATAGGTGCTATTTTTTAAAGATTTTTCTCTGATTTCTTTTTGATACCACAGACGAAATAATCTAACTCATACTTTCTTTCGTCACGTTTAAATACAGTTTTATTTGAATTTCTCACCCGAGTTGACCTGTTTAAGTAAATCCCTTTACATAAATAAAATTAAAAAACGTCAGCAAAGAAATATTGTAGGTAAGTAAAATACTTTTCGTTGTGTTTAATGTATCTTAAAAATCGGAGAACAATTAGATATATGTTTTGAGAGGCCGGCGATAGCGGCGGATCGATTTCCATCCTTCACCATGGGTTTCTGTAGGGCTATAATGGAGGAATTACCCCTACATATTGTGCTACTCTACTGTATATGCACAAAAATCGTTATTGAATAGGACGTTTCACACTTCTTGTTAATGGACCCACCTGATACCTACAAAGGTTTTTTTCAAATTGGTTGGACCCGGTTGTGTGGTAGAATAGACCCTCAGCTCCCAGAGCTTGTCGTAAGAAGCGACTACTCTGGGCGACTTCTTGGCCGTAGGTCGCGCCCCATGTCGGAGAAGAATGAGATCCTGCTAAATGAGGGGCAAATTGCCTGACAAAAGGGTGCAACATAGTCACTTTGGTTTAATATTGTCCTAGACGGGTGGTCAGATAGGCCCGATCGATCAGATCAGCTCTTGACGACGAGCCCCGCAATGATCCAATATTAATTTCATCGAAACTAATGAGCTATACTACAAAGAAAAAAAGATAGTTCAACCCACCTACGATCATTCATAAGGAGGTACCTCCTGGGTAATTTAAGTGGGAAGCAAAATAAATTTCTTGTTTTTTTTTTAAAGCCTTCTATTTAAGTATATCACTCATGCAATCCTCGTTACCGACCTCTACTGGATACCCCTGATGAGGTTTGACCTTTGTTGGTACTCCATGGCGGGTGGGGAACATAGGTGGTGAAACTTAAATATCCCTAAAATGGCAGCTCATGCACCCACCCACTACTATTTTGGAAAACCCGAAAAGAAACAGAAATGGATATAAACGAAAAAGTGAAACAAAACTGGCCTTAATTTATTGTTATATCTAGTAAAGCCGAGAGTAAGACTGTCGAAAATATCGCCGTTCTCTTCAAATTAGACTCCTATTGTCACGTCAGGAAAACGTAACTTAAATTAAATGCGGTCTGGTGACATTCTAGTGGAATGCACCAGGGCACCAAGCGGTAAATCTTCTTAAAGACAATTTTGAAGTTACCTATTGCCGTTACCCCACACAGATCTATAAATAGCAATAAGGGGCTCACCCGAGACCGAGGCAGGAATCTCTCTAATCTATTAGAAGAAGAGATCGACAATGAGCTCGGTTATCAAGGCATAACTACATGTACCGTTAGCGTTTTACAATAGAAAGGGTGGTACTATAATAAAGCTTGACACTTAATTACTTTCTATTCTACTAGAGTGTCCGACCACATTGGCATTGGTCCTTACAGCTGATGATACATTCATTCCCAACCCAATTAACAATATCAATTTCCAACCTTCTTCATGGGTTAAGATAGGCGTCCCGCTAAGACGGAACGGACTAGCCCTATTCATTGTGCTAGTATGGCAAGCCGTTTTATCACTTCTACCTGTATTCTACATATGTTGAATTCTTTCCCACATATGTGAAATTCTTTTCCACATATGTGAATTTTTTTTCCACATATGTGAATTTTTTTTCAACATATGTAAAATAAATGACTTTATTTTACATATCTGAAAAAGAATTTCACATGTGTGGAATTGTTTTTTACATATCTGGAAAAGAATTCAACATAAGTGGAAAAGAATTTCACATATGTGAAATTCTTTTTCACATATGAAAATTAATTGTTTATTTGACATATGTTGAAAATAAATTCACTTATGTAAAATGAATTCAACAAAAGTTCGACATATCTAAAATAAGCCTTAATTCAACATATGTGGAAATCTTTTTCACTTGTGTAAAATAAAAAGTTGAGTGGAACTCTTTTGTACATATGTGAAATAAAAGCATCCACGACCTCAGTTACTGACTTCTCCCTCACAGCCTGTATTTAGCAGCAATGAATTTGATCAAAAGTTACAATCCGAAGGACACCCGCCTTCGACATTTCGCAAAGCATTTGTTATTTTCTTTCGAAGAATAAATCAGGGAAACTACATATGTTTTATAGACCTACAATTGCGACCGATTCTGTAGAGAGCATTACTACGTCTGATTCGTCGGGAAAATAAAATGAT
>JAVFBX010245056.1:0-10263 GCA_034783855.1 Mopalia kennerleyi | reverse complement strand
AAACCTAACAACTGTAACATCATGGCAATGGATGTCTCTTACATGTAAGATGAAAACCTAACAACTGTGACATCATGACAATGGATGTCTCTTACATGTAAGATGAAAACCTAACAAGTGTGACATCATAGCAATGGATGTCTTACATGGACATGTGTTTTTATACCATAACAAACACACAGTTTTCCTGTACCTTTTATCATTTAAACATTCAGTTGTTACCTGTAGGCCTAGTTGTTATACATGTACATATACATGCACACACATTACATAAACTTAAGTTTTATTATGGGTGTATGCATGTGATGGAGAGAACTAAACAGTTTATTTTATCAGAAAAATGGATTATTTTAATTACTCCCAGGCCTGGCCAAAGTGTAAACTACACAGCTGGTTAAACAAACATATTATAGAAACCCAGGTCTATAAATGCTCTAAACTATTTGATTGGTGTATGAGTAGGAAAGCAACACCTGTCTAAGTTATTTAACTAACTCTCAGGTAATTCCGTATAAAACCATTCCCTCATCTGTTAGGTCAACAGCACACTGAAACTCAGTCCCCAAAGGTTGTACAATGATTGACAAAAAAAACAAACAAGCAAAAAACAAAACACACAAAACTCTCCGTGGCAATGCTCCATAGATTAATTCATTATAGGTGAAATTATGTGACAAATGTGACAAACAAAATTCCTTTAACGGTTGATAGTCTGTTTCTGAGATCACATCAACAATGTAATTAAGGATTTAGGAGGACTGGCATGGTGATAATAAAGGAATGGACAGGTTGTCCGAGATTTAATGACGTAGGTAACCAGCATTGTTGTGTTAACATGTTGATGCAACCTAGAACTGACTTAATAACACTTTCCCATCTCTGCACAGAGAGATCTCAGGCTGACACAGCACTCATGACACTGTGGTATACAGTAAAGGCAAGTATAATGTTAAATTCTTACAAATATAATGGTACATTTTCAATAATAACTAAAATTATTAATATTACATAATGAACAAACACACATGTGGTTGGTATAAGTCACATGTACAAAGCCTCTTGGTTGGCCATTTGTTGATCAATGTAAATGCATGATAGATTAGATGCTAACTTTGTAAGCTGAATTTTAAATACAAGTGGTAAAGGAGATAATCTATGACATGAGTGGGTTAACATCAGTTCCACAAAATTAATGGTATTCAAACTTTCCTGCTTAATATATGGTTTTTATTATTCATATCAATAATAGATCATATATCTCCCACCATTCTTATCACATTTTCATTATTAATTTTGAAGCAGACATGTTCGGAAAGAACATGATATTAATCCAAGCTTGACTTAATTCACTCTGTATTGCTTGATGAGATGATGTATATGAAATACAGTCATATGCAATGTCAAATTAGAAACTTGAAGAAATTTGACACAAAATAATTTTAAAATAACAATACAAAAATTGTAATAGAAGTTAAATTTTACAAAAGAGTTTGTCAATGACAGCAATGTCTGACATTAAAGTAAAACTTTTAGCATCAGATATTAATAGAAGTCACTTTCTGGAGTAAGATTTAATTTTAAAAAAATGTCATTTTGATGTGAAGAAAACCTTTTGTATTTTAAAAGTTTGAATTCAAATTAAATTTCAATGAAATATTGAATAGTCAAAGTTAAAGAAATGATATATTGAGTTTTGATCAGCTAATACTCAGTTTTAATTAAAATTAAATGTGGAGGATTATTATTCCTTTCCTACAAGACTTATACTAATGCCTGATCAGTGAAAATTCACCTATATAAATACGATTCACCTACATGTATATATGTGCAAACTCTAATAAGTCCTTTATGTGTAAGCTTTACTTTATAAGGTACTGAGCAAACTCTTTCATCTCCAGTCCACGGCCATGGCTTGGTGATTAGCATGTGCCCTTACTAATCCTACTTCAATTTATTGAGTGCATCTGTCAACCATCAGGTATATGAGTGAGTCACATGATGTGGTGCTGGCAGTGGTTTCCTCCTGGTTTTCCACTGTAATTACATGTAGGCAAGGAGCAGTGTGAAGTGGACAATATCAATCGTCATATAAGTGAAATACCCATCAGTAGATGTTAAACCCCAATCAAACAAACAAAGAAACTTACATTTGTATGAATTTATTTGAATGAAGATGTTTTATTGATAAGTGTTTTACAGTATACCTAATGTGACAGCAGAAGGAAAACATTTATATCAACTGAATTCTAGCATCCAGTAACACAATTAATGAATATTGAGAGAAGGCATACATTTGCAGATAGTTGACTATTTACATCAAGTACATTTTTCATGTTTTGATATTATCTCTAGATAGAAAAACTTTATCCAAAGTAATAAACACTTTACTTGAATGAAATTGCAAACTGTTTTTTTGGAATACCAAAATGACGGCTTAAGTGTTTGGCAAAAATCTTTATTAATAAGACACAACTTGGGGATCCAAAAACTATTTCGTCTCTTCCAATGAACAATATGAAAATGAACTGGCCAACTACTCAATTTACATAAATATATTTTAATAACAATTAATTCAAAAACATAAAATTCAAAAATTTCACATGTAATATCAAGAAAGTTTTATTTAAATTAAATCCCGACATTTTACTTGTATATTGTCAACACTTGTTTGGCTTCTGTTAATGGATATGACCAAGCAAAGAACACTATAAAGCGAGCTTGTAGGTAGGACTGCACTCTGTCTCAGTGCCAGACAAAGATGCCTGAAGAAATTGTCCTACACTATCAATATCTGTCATTTCCCTAATAACATACTTTGCTGGCTCCCTGTTCTCAGTACATGTAAGATTGAAGTATGGGATGTCACATATAATATTGTCATTATGACGATGCATGTATAGCCGAGGTATAATATTATACTGTCGACAATGACAGGCATGCCACTTGCTAGGAGAGGTAATAAGAAATTCTCTAAAATATAGGAAATAGCCCATAATTGAGGTTTAATTTTTCATTTAAGCAGAACTGATACAAAACTAGTATTAGGAATGTATATATAACATGCACTGTAGTAGAATATTTCTAACCATAGGGGTTATTATAGACAAAAATTTATCATAAACTCAATTTCATATTGCCTAAAACTCAATATTTTTAGCGTGCATTCGCCACTCAAAATGCACTAATACTCATTTTTACTGATTTTTCATCGTAAATCCACTGTTAATTCTGCATTTTATAGCTTGCCAGTGGCCAAAATAAGCCAAAATTCAATTTCTCAAACAAAACTGAATATCAATTTTAAGAAAACCTCAATTTGCCGTTATTTTTCATCGGGGTATTCCCGATGAAAAAGTGTCTATAAAAATCCCTGTAGTAATGAAAATACCATGAGCCTAATCTAAATGTTTGTTAGTAACGAAAATACCTATGCCCTAATCTAAATGTTTGTTAGTAATGAAAATACCTATAGCCTAATCTGAATGTTTGTTAGTAATGAAAATACCTATAGCCTAATCTAAATGTTTGAAAGTAATGAATATACCTATAGCCTAATCTAAATGTTTGATAGTAATGAAAATATCTATAGCTTAATCTAAATGTTTGTTAGTAATGAAAATACCTATAGCCTAATCTAAATGTTTGATAGTAATGAAAATACCTATAGCCTAATCTAAATGTTTGAAAATGATGAAAATACCTATAGCCTAATCTAAGTGTTTGAAAGTAACGAAAATACCATAGCCTAATCTAAATGTGTGTTAGTAATGAAAATACCTATGCCCTAATCTAAATGTTTGTTAGTAATGAAAATACCTATGCCCTAATCTAAATGTTTGTTAGTAATGAAAATACCTATAGCCTAATCTAAATGTTTGAAAGTAATGAAAATACCTATAGCCTAATCTAAGTGTTTGAAAGTAACGAAAATACCTATAGCCTAATCTAAATGTTTGTTAGTAATGAAAATACCTATAGCCTAATCTAAATGTTTGTTAGTAATGAAAATACCTATAGCCTAATCTAAATGTTTGTTGACAGTATTCACTGAGACTGTGGGAACACAGACATACTCCTTGACCTCTGAGGTAGGCTTACTGACACGTAACGTAAAGGTCATCGGTGAGAATTATCCAGAGCTCTTCTCAGAATCATTCGGAGCTCGTGTTCTGGTGGGGTTTGCTTCAGACGGGGACACTTCATATCTAGGTGAGACTTTGATGCTGATGGTTAACACTCATTTCAATTAAAAATAACATTTGATAGTGCATCAGAATCTGAATTAGTAGGATAATGTTGTGAAATTATACACCAATTTTTATACGCCCGATAAAAATCGTTTGTATTATGGTATGATCACCATCCGTCCGTCCGTCCGTCCGTCCTGTAGACTCTAATCCGTTTCAGGACCAGAACTCGAAACCTATTAAGCCAATCTTGATGAAACTGATTACTCACATTAACCATTTACTGTAAGTGTGCCTTTTGCTATTACCGATTCTTCATTTTAAAAATCAGTCTGTCTGTCTGTCCGTCTGGCCTGGCCTGATTGCTCCATTCCGTTTACAGAACAGAACTCGAAAACTATAAAGCCAATCTTTATGAAACTTGGTAGGGACAATAACCATTAACTGTAGTTGTGCCTTTTGATATTACAGATTCATCATTTTAAAAATCTGTCCGTCTGTCTGTCTGTTCATCCGGATGGCTCCAATCTGTTTCCGGAGCAAACTCGAAAACTGTAAAGCCAATCTTTATGAAACTGAGTACTCACATTAACCATTTACTGTAGTTGTGCCTTTTGCTATTATCGATTCATCATTTTAAAAATCAGTCTGTCTGTCTGTCTGTCCATCTGGCCTGGCCTGATGGCTCAATTTTGTTTCTGGAGCAGAACTCGAAAACTATAAAGCCAATCTTTATGAAACTTGGTAGGCACAATAACCATTAACTGTAGTTGTGCCTTTTGCTATTACGGATTCATCATTTTAAATATCTGTCCGTCTGCTTGTCCGTTCGTCCTGATGGCTCCAATCTGTTTCCGGAGCAGAAATCGAAAACTGTAAAGCCAATCTTTATAAAACTTGGTAGGCACAATAACCATTAACTGTAGTTGTGCCTTTTGCTTTTACGGATTCATCATTTTAAAAATATGTCCGTCTGTCTGTCGGTCCGTCTGAATGGCTCCAGTCCGTTTCCGGAGCAGAACTCGAAAACTGTAAATCCAATCTTTATGAAACTTGGTAGGCATATTAACCATTAACGGTAGTTGTGCTTTTTGCTATTACGGATTCATCATTTTAAAAATCACTCGGTCTGTCTGTCCGTTCGTCTGAATGGCTCCAATCCGTTGCCGGAGCAGAACTCTAAATCTATTAAGCCATTCTTTCTGAAAGTTGGAAGGCACATTAACCATTAACTGAAGTTGTGCCTTTTGCTATTACGGATTCATTATTTTACCAATCTGTCCTTCTGTCTGTCCGTTCGTTAGAATTTGTAGAATGCTGCATGCCATTGTCTGAAAGGTCTTGGGTCACCATGGTCACCCCACAAGTGCGTATGTTGGGTTTACTAAACCTCTTGTTATAAATTTGTACGATGCCAACGGGATGATCTCTATCGCCAGAGAACATCTGCTGTGGCTATCGACGATCAGCTGCTTTTCTTGTCAAACAGACAGATTTGTGTCAATTCCTACTTACTTTCAGTACAATTTATGGCTTTATTTTGGAGTCACCGCTAAATTAAGCAATACCCATAGAAACCACAATATTAAATACAAAGACTTTCTACATTTTTCATATCTATATCGCACTAAAAGTTATAGAAGTAACCATTGTAAATAATTGCATTGGTCGTCTCTAATTTTGCCGTTTGTTTACCTCAATACAAAGAAATCGTCCATATTTGTAGAAACCCTATGGATATGTGTACTCGTGAACTTGTTCGACCATTGAGTTGGTCCACCTGTTAGCCATTCGTGCAAAAAGACACAATTTGATACTGTGAAACAGGTTTTGTCGATATAGTACAAAACTGCATTGACGAGTACTGTCCAAGGTCTTGCTGATAGCAAATTGTATTTAATGGTTTCCCAAAAAATCAAGGATGTGGTCAACAGGGTTGAGGGAGACTAAAACATCGTTTATTCGAAACTAGAATTCGTCACATGTTATATGCTAAGGCTTTATTGAAAATGGTGTATACACTTCACCTTTCTACAATGTTGATCAGCACTAATTCAAACAAACTTGTTTCGTCCATGCATAGATGGCAGCAGTACTACCACTTGACCAAAAACCTTGACTAAATGTTTCATTTCACCAGATAGACTATAAAATACTCTGGAAGCATTCGATTGATTTTGTTACACACTGTCTAGGTGAACACAAGTCGATAATAATGAGTGGGTGGTGAGTAGATGGGTTGACAAATTCACGGTTGGTTGTTATCTCAACTCCGGATTCATTGGACCGTTTCCATTCCTGCCTCCATTGCCTCATTCGCTGAAATTCTGTTATACCAATTGATGCACACAGTCTATCTTATTCAAACCTGGCACCGGTGTAGTCGGTCGCTAATGCCAGAGAGCGATGTTTACAAACTCACAAACTGTATAGATAACTATCACATTGCTTTGATAAAGCTGGTAGTATCTCCAACGAAACGCCAGCTCCACTATAATAAAGAAGTTGTTTATCCATAAAATTGTCCTGAGTTATTTACACAAACTTGTTTCGTCCAAGCATATATGGCAGCAACAGTACCACGTAGACTAAAAACCTCGCCTAGTTGTTTCATTTCACTAGATAGACTAACGACTCTGGAAGCCTTCGATTGATGTTTTTACACACTGTCTATGGGGAACACAAGTCGATAATAATGAGTGGGTGGTGTGTAGATGGGTTGACAAATTCACGGTTGATTGTTATCTCAACTCCGGATTCATTGGACCGTTTCCATTCATGACTCCATTGCCTCATTCGCTGTCATTCTGTTATTCCAATTGATGTACAACGTCTATCTTATTCAATCTTGGCACCGGTGTAGTCTTTCAGCCGGTCACTAATGCCAGGGAACGATGTTTACAAACTAACTTACTTACTGCATTATAGTCTCATTTTACACCAACATCTTCTGAAGAATTTTATATAAGTTATATTATAAAATACATTTGTGCGTTGAAATCATGTTGACGCAGGTTAACAAACACGCATCGATCTACACAGATGATACTATACACATATATTGGCAAAGATAATCATTGTCGCACTCAGACTGCCTAAGTTTCCTTGAGATCATCTTGGCAGAACTACAAGTGGATCAAAAATCAGGAAATGGGAAACCTTATAACTGATATTTACAAAGTGAATAATTGAGTAAATCTATGTTGTGGATGGTCAGTGTGTTTGCGACCCTTAAAGCTGCATGGTCACCAAAGGGAGAAGTCATTCACACTGTTACTGTTAACCCTCCACAGTGAAATTCACCCCTGATTTGGCTTAAGGTCTAGCGGATCCCAGTGTTGATTTTGAAGAAATTGTATTTTTCAAAAATGTGATGGATAGTCAGTTATAAGTTGGATTTGAAGACAGAACCTCCAAAGACAAAACATACAGAGAATGTTTAGTTTATTTATCAGACTATAGCTACTACCAAATAAATAAGATCACTAGTAAACTAGCCGTAGAACTAAACGAAACTGCTGCCTCAGCACTGCCTCTGTTTCCCCCCACATTTCTAACAACAATTGTAATGACTTTTTTTGTCTGTCCAGGCTTCGCAAACCATACTAAACCATACTTTCGGAAAAAGTAATAAAATCTAAATCTCTTCTAAATATTAAATCTAAAGCGATGACCCGTATAATACACCTTTATTTTAGTATTCATTTGAACTAAACCACAGCATATGACACAAGAAAAACACAACAGAGTACTCAGTGTGCTGTGGCCATTACAACACCTAGTCAATAACTCACATAATGTGTTCGACGAAAACACAAATAAAACCCCTCTTGTTTTACTATTTGTTTATAGAATTTAGGCTAATTGTTTCACTTACATGATTGTTTAACTTTAATTGAAAATAAATTTTTGTAATTTAATTTAGTTCGTTTATCTCGATCCCAAGGGGTCTTAAAGCTCAGAGCTCCTCCTCAGTGTCTCCATTCGCTATCACCAAACTAACGGGAATCCCTTGGTTAATATGGATGAAATGTACCGCTTTACTGTCATTGTTTCCCGCGGTGGAGGCAAGTGAATATTTCTTTATCTACACTAAACAATATGAAAACCAGAGTTCGAATCTCGGTGGAGGCACGCAAACTTTTCTTTTTCTACAATCAAAAAATATATAATCGTGATCCATTAGCTATTAGGAACAGAAACTGTAGAGAAAGCCAACCGTCTTCGACAATACATGTACGACTCCTGAAATCCAGGAAACTCGACCCGCTTATATTGACATACAAACAGACACTGTAAATTTGCTGACTAGGCCGCCAGTGTGCAAGTGGTCCTCGCAGCTGGCTAGATCCGTACCACGTGGCTGAAAACTGTCAGTTTTGTAAACACTCCAGCATGACTCTTGTTCTAACGACGATCTTGGATTAACATCTGATTCTAATGTTAGCACGACTGGACATCGACTGGAATGTAAATTTGCCGAGCGTAGATTATCTAACGTGTATGTCGCGTCCTTTGACATTTTAGCTAATGCATCAGTGTTTAAGAAAGATCGACACCAATGTCTGGAGCCGAGGCATGTTTAAATTACTCCACAAATGGTTACTTAAACGTATGATTACTCAAATGTTGGTAAATGTAAGTAACGCGAAACATAATGATTAGGATCATGTCAAATCCGGTTGGTTTTTCCTTTTTGACAGTCTTTCAGTTATTCTCTTTAACACAAAACATGCAGAAACAGATTTGGTGTTATCATTCAAAGTCTCAATATTCATTAAAGTTTGTTTTGCTTCAATGACTAAAACAACTCTCTGTTAAAATCTTTCTTGTACAACCACTTGTTTATCAAGCATGTATTGCAAGCTAACGTCTGTTCAATTTGTACATAAGGTAATCAGTCCAACTTTAGCACAAACACAAAACCTTGCTTAATTATTTACCCGGTAGTTAACTAGTATACATTCGTTCCGCCTTTTTGTAGGCTATCTCTCAATAATGAATGTAGTTGAACGCATACAATTTGAGGTTCTTTAGCCTTGAACTATGTGCAACTGAGACAGCGGTTGTTCTGAAAATGTTATTATATATAGTGGAACTCATCTATATTGAAACACTTTCTCACAAATTGTGAGGAAGGCACCATAACAACATAACCAACATAGCGCAAGCCATGGTTGAATCAATTATTTTTAACCCCTAATGGTTTATGTAAATTAAGCACATACTTCTGAGCTTCTCCTTGTCAACGCTTAGTATTAGGAGCTTTCAATCCTCATGCCGAAGTCTTTCTCAAGTGGTCGTCTGTCCCATACATTGAGTCATTTGGGTAAAGTAAGGGCACCCAGCAGGCTTCCCACAATACATTTAATTACTTCGATCGACCCAAATAATTCAATTGTTTAAAGTCTTAATTGCAATTTTTTTGTGTCTCAACAGCCAATCAATGAGTCTCGTTGTGTAAACAGATGGCGAACTTCAATCCGTACTTTCAGCTTGTTTCAAGCATCTTTTAATTTTATTACCAATTGTCTGCCAGATAACAAACTGAAATTACTATTGCCAGGAAATATGTCTATTTTATTGTGTAAAATAATGGACTTCTATTTTGGAACACTTTTATCTGAAAACTTCCTTCTAGTCTCTTTGCATGAAAATAATGTGGCCTGAGTTTCCTTTGAACAGATAATATAAGTTTTCCTTTCTGTAAACGTTTTTGTTGTTCTACACATTTTTCAGCCAAACAAGTTAAATACTTCTACATATTACCAGAGCTTTCCTAAACACTCTTCTTACGTATAATTATAACCAAATTTTGAAGCCTGATAAAAGTTGAAGAAAAGTTTGTATCCTATAGACAAGAATAAAAGAATTGTGATATATGGAGGAAATGTGAAGATAAGTTGACAAGAAAGCTGATTCTTTAAGTTTAAAGAACAACAAAAGACAGCGGGATCAGTTATCTGGCTAGATTAGAATTGCCCCGTCTCCCTCCCCCACAATATTTGTTTAGCCTCATCACTTCCTATTATTGCCGGTCCAGAGGGTTACATAATATGGGTAATCAAGGTACATT
>JAVFBX010245045.1:0-10264 GCA_034783855.1 Mopalia kennerleyi | reverse complement strand
TTCCAACTTTCACCATGGGTTGAGATAGGCGGGACGTAGGGCTAAGACGGAGGAAGTAGCCCTATTCATTGTGCTACCGTCGACCATGAGGTATATGAGTGAGTCGTACGGTGTGGCTCCGGCAATCGTGGGGTTATTTTTATCTCGAGTTTTCCTCCTGGTTTTCCGCCGTATTTAAATTTTAAGAGAGTCCCTCTATCAACCATTCGATATATGAGTGATTCACAAAATGTGGCTCCAGCAATGGCGGGGTTATTTTTTCTCGAGTTTTCCTCCTGGTTTTCCACCTGATTTAATCAAGTGATATGTGAAATAGACAATCGGTCGTCATATAAGTGAAATTGCCTTGAGTACAACGTTATAAACCCAAATCAAACAAACTAATAATCAACTGCATGCGATGATGACACTTGCCTTTACCAGAAGAAAGGCCAGCATAAGTGAATGTGAAAGTGTCCGCGCAACAAACCGACGTGATGCCACTTTCACTATCGGATTATAGAGGGATTGCTGGTATTTTAAGCCGAAGTACGTTTTCTAAGAAAAGACTCTTGAAAACAAAACGAACATTGTGCACTCGATGGTGCTCGGCTCTCGTCGGTGGGAAATGATTGGAACATCTCACGTGTTTCAACTGTAGGCCATAACTGATTTCCAAAACAAAGAAGGATTGATAGATTGATTGATTGAGTAATTATGATCGGTGGATTATAATTGATTGGTTATGATTGATTATGATTGATCATGATTGATTGATAATGGGTGATTTATAATGATGATTCGTCATGATTGATTAATTATGATTGATTGGTTACGATTGATTAATTATGATTGATTCACAATGACTGATTTCGACTATGACTGATTATCAAGGAACGTACTATTTGTGGTGTAGCACAGAAATAAAACCTTCAAGAAACGTCAATAGTTTTTAATAATGGACATTTATTATAATAGGCGTGCCTATAGCATAATTAAAAGATGTACAGATGTACAGCACCAACATGTATAATTAACATTTATATGTCAGGTGAGAAAGTACAGAAATTACAGAAATTCAGCGTAAACAGATGTAACAAAAGATTTGCACCAGCCTGCTGATTCTGGTTACTTGAGACACACTTTCACATCTGTCTCGTATGATCCCTGGACCAAACAACACAATACTAGGAGACATCTAACGTGGTTATGCCGTTTAGTGCTCATGGTTATTGAACAATGAGTAGATTTGTAAGGTGCGCCGTTTGGCTAACACAGGAGTCGTTCGTAGCATCCACCACTCTCCCCGGAAGATCACTGCTTTCCACCGAAGGCACATGTGCAGGGACGACTATAAACAGTAATCGCGCAATTTCTAGTAAACTCAAAATATATCATCGTCTGATACCATTTTATTTTCCAGAATGCTCACCACTATCCTTTGCCAAACTTGTCGTTTGTATCTCTTCGTTGCTATCGGATGAACAGATAGTCTAACATGGAGAGTGAATTCTCAGAAGGATCAGCAAAAGAACAGGGATGGACATAGACACGAGCTTGAATTAGAATATCTCCATCGTGTAACCTGAGTGAGCCATTGAGGGCCGACTATAATCGGTGTTGTAGCAAGATAAGGAAGAATGAAGCCACTTACGGAAGCCGATTTCAAACGCTAGTGTTCAAAGTTAGACTTTAAGAAAGCATTCGTTTCCGTTTTAACGTTAAATGGATGAGTATTTGGACAGATTGCAAACTGTTATGATTTTCTGTTCACTTGTCATCATTTTAACCAAATTCAAACCAATTTCTGCTCTCAATTGATAATGAATCACATCTTCAAACGCCAAGGGAATGTTGTTTGTACCAAGCTGAGAACGAAAAAGAATATTTAACTTAAGCCCGACAAACTTTTTAAACAGTAAACATTAAACATGGACAAACTGACATATTTCACATGTTCTTGACCATACCTTGTGAGATCCCGTTTGGTCATTTTTTTATGATTGTTTTTGAATTGTCGATGATTTGTGCCACTTAGTAAATATCTGACAAACTTACCATTATTCAATCTAATATTCATGATAATTAGCACAATAGACTTTTAAATAATTATTATGCAACGATTTCGGTGAATATTTATATTGAGCAATAGTTAATTTACAACGACACAAACGACATGACATGAAAAGTCCATCTCTCAATTACCTGTACAAACAAGCACTAACAGTATATCGAAAGATATCAACTCTCATGGCATAACTTCTCTTAGCTAGTGTGGTAGCCACAGGTGTAGTACGTCACTGCATGGGAGGTCTTGGTATGAAAGGTCGTGGCATGGTAAGTCATTGTATGGTTGGCAATGGTGTGGAAGGTCATTGGTAGGTCGTGGTATGTAAGTTTATTTTATGGTATGGTGTGTCGTGGTACGTACGGACATTTTATGGTAGGCTCTGGTATGGTATGTCATTCCATGATAGGTCGTGGTATGGCCGGGAGACCATGGTGGTGTAGGTCATTGGTAGGTCGTGGTATGTTAGTTTACTTTATGGTAGGTCGTGGTATGAACGGACATTTTATGGTAGACTCTGATATGGTATGTCATTCCATGATAGGTCGTGGTATGGGAGACCATGGTGGTCTAGGTCATTGGTAGGTCGTGGTATGTAAGGTAATGTTATAGTATGTCATTTTATGGTAGGTCGTGGTGTATACGGTCATTTATGGTAGGTCATGGTATAGTACTTCGTGGAATTACTAACAGATTTTGCCGTTCCCTGAGTTTTTGCACATACAGTTTTATTGTTTCAATCGACCAAACTTGCTATACCCACAGCAATACCTGATCTAATTACAGCTGGTTATCAGGCCGTACATGGCAGAGCCTATCATTATTTTGAATTTGGTGACCGTGAAAACCGTAAAGCAGTCTCTAGCACGGCAACTCACCTGAGGTTTTCTGTAAAGCATTTCAAGGAGCTGGGTGTGGGGACAAGAATCTACCACCGCATTCAATAGTTCCCTTCTGGCATATACTGCAAATAAATAATAAATATAATATATTCGACATTCCAATGTTTGTTTGTTTGTTTGATTGGGGTTTAACGTCGTACTCAATGGTATTTTACTTATATGACGACGGAGTGTCCACTTCACACTGTTCCTTGCCCTACTATGGTGGAAAACCGGGAGGAAACCTCGTAAAAACCACCCCCGCGATTGCCGGAGCCACATCTTGTGACTCACTCATATACCTGAGGGTCGACAGACGGACTCCATCCCGTAAACAGACATGCCAATTACCAGGGAAAAACAATAAACTAAAACTTCATTGACACCATCAACAAGAATAATTTTGTGTTCGTAAGAAATGTTTCATTCCGAAAGTAATGGGAGCTCGCGTGTCGACCTACTAATCCTGCTCCGATGTACTGCTGACGTGTTAAGGTGCATTCACGCGGTGCGATTTGTAGCTACGACTTCTAGGGATTTCTCTTATTTGTGGAAAATTGATTGGTTGAGACTTGAGAAAGAAGTAAATATAGTCTACCAATCAAAACGCCCCAAATAAGTAGAACGCCCCAAAGTCGTTATTGCACCCAGCACGGTGAGAATGTACCTGTCGAGTCCGTCTATCGACTAATTGATATATGAGCGATTCACGTGGTTTCGACACTCACAGGGGTTGTTTTAACGAGGTTTCCTCCCGGTTTCCTAACGTATTCAAGCCAGGAACAGTTTAAAATGGAAATCCGTTGTCATTTAAGTTAAATACCATTGAGTACAACGCTAAACACCAATTCAAACAAACAAACAGACATAAAGTCATAAACAATGATTGTTTGCTGTATAAAATAAACCCCATTAGGTTTATTTGCATCATTGTTCTCAAAACCCGACTTTGTCTATAAATAATGGTTTACCATGGTTTAACGGACATGGTAATGCACGTTTGACGAGAGTTGTCAATCATTTGTGAAAGATGGACCGATGGCGCCGAGTTTTATTACGGTCATGACAATTTCTAAGCTTACCACTTTTCCTGTTTGTCACCTCTCAGTATAATAGTTTGATCGCGTATAATTGTCGTTCCCAACAGACACATCCCACTTCCTATCAAGTCTGCCTTCAATATTTTCTTACGGGATCGTATACCTGTAAAATAAATATATATCCATAGCCTTTAAAGAACTGCTTGAGTTTCCAAGAAATGATCAAACAAAAATCTGTGTAACCAGCTATTGTGTTTATCGTTGAGTAAATCCATATAGCTGGCTATATATTATTCATAACGAGACCACCTTAAAATAGGAATGAAAAAAAAATAGCATAATTACATTTAACAAATAACGAATGGCACCGATGGACGTCCACAGTTTTAGCACTGATATTGAGTAAGTAACACTGTACCATACAGGAACGACGTACCGCATTTTTTTAAATTATTATAAAATACGCACAAAAAAAAAATATAAAGAAATGATTTTAATAAATTAATCTCAGTTTCTTCTTTAACGCAAAACCAAATTTAAAGAAATGATTTTAATCAGTTAATCTCACTTTCTTCTTCAACGCAAAACAAAATTTAAAGAAATGATTTTAATAAGTTAATCTCACTTTCGTCTTCAACGCAAAACAAATTATAAAGAAATGATTTTAATAAGTAAATCTCACTTTTTTTTCAACGCAAAGCAAAATTTTGAGAAATGATTTTAACCACTTAATCTTACTTTGCTCTTGTATTTTTTCTTTAATACACTGTCCTCTGTTGGGTATACCAGCCGCGGGGTCCCCGGGGTCGACTATATGACAAACATAACCATGAGGACAGAGTAAGGGGTCCCCATCATCAGGCTCTGTCGTCGTAGTACAGGGCTCAACTGAAAAATAAATACGAATCGGTTATATGAAGTGATTGATCGATTTATTGTTTTACTGATTGATAGATAAACTGATTGATTAACTGATTGATTGATTGATTGGTCAGTTGATTGGGCAGTTGATTGGTCAGTTGATTGGTCAGTTGATTGATTGATTGATTTATTGGTCAGTTGATTGGTCAGTTGATTGATTGATTGATTGATTGGTCAGTTGATTGGTCAGTTGATTGATTGATTGATTGATTGGCCGGTTGGTTGGATGGTTGGTTGGATGGTTGGATGGTTGGTTGGCTGGCTGGTTGGTTGGTTGGTTGGTTGGTTGGTTGTTTTGGTTGATTGGTTAGTTGGTTGGTTGGTTGGTTGATGGCTGAATTGGTCGTAAAGTTGATTAATAGTTAGGCAGGGATTTTACATTCCACGTTCATATTTAAAAAATATCCATCGTTGAAAATGAACTAACCTCCATTGTCTTCAACGGGTCCTTTGATTAACCAAGGTGTATCTAAAAAAAACAAAATAATATTTCTGTTTCTTTGATCTGAATTAAATGATTTTCTTTCAGAAATCATGCTTATGCGTGTACACTAATAACACACGAACTAACGTCGTCGACAACAAATGCCGCATTTTGTAACCCTTAGCTATCAGGTAGCTTTTTAACACCGACTACACTATACACTATTCAGGATGCAATTTAATTGTTTAACTGAAATGGATGTAAGGGGAATAACTCTCAAGAGCTTTTACATGATATTATTAGTTATTGACGTGTTTCGAAGTGACTACGGAATGTAATGACTGCCCTGTGAGGTCGTTCGCCCTGTACTGTCGCGAGAGTTTCTGTAGTGAACGAGACTAAGTCAATTCTGGTACGCCATGGCAGGTCATCGCGCATTAATTTCCGCCAATATTTGCCATGGACCAGCAAATGAAAGAAGTTCAAAACAAGATGGTCCCGGTGTATTTTAGAGTCAATGTTTGGACGTAAGAAGTAGAATGGATTCTATTTTAGAACGGTCCTGAGCCGTGAGAAATCTCGCAGAACACAACGAATTTGGTTAACGGATTATAAACATATTGCTAGAGATGGGATGACGATTAACATCCTCTATACCTTGTAACTGAGTAATCTCGCACCCGATGAGTTATCGACCACCATGTGTATTAAAATCATATACTTCATTGTGCGACATAATGACATTTTGTCTACAAATATGAGTTATCTTATTACAATATCTGCCACCTCCCTTCAGAGCTCCTGTTGTCTTATGCCAACGCGTGCCATTCGGTACAATCCAGATGGCTTATCAATATTTTCCGAAGGGGATGAGCCAAACCCAAATTCTGATCCACATGTGGTTTGTTTGATTGTTTAGTCAGCTACGGTTCGGTTCGTACATAAGGCTGATGGTGAACAATGCATCCGTGAAGGAAACCAACAAATAATGACAAAAACATTTCCCATGGACAGGTTTCACAAAGTAGAGATAAGACACGACTCAATGAAATATATGCATGTGATTCAAAGTTCGGATTATTTTCGTAGCTTTGAAATCTTGACAATGATTTTGAAACAAAACGAAATATCGTGTTTGTCTTTTATTTGTATCGTAACTTTACTGTACCAAATAATGACAACATTTGCACTAGGCGCAAAATCATTTACGATATCATGTTGCCTTACATATGGCCATGGTTGGTATTCGCAGTGCGCGTCACTACAAGCATATTGAGTTGGCGCAGTTCGGTAGCACGGGCACTTGGGGCCACCAATGTAGTACAGATTAAGCGTCGTTCCTTAACGTCAGATCAACCGTAGTTCCTTATTGCGGGCCCTTGGGCCTACCAGGGTAGGACAGATCAACCGTAATTCCTTTGTGCGGACACTTGGGCCTACCACAGTAGGACAGATCAACCGTAATTCCTTTGTGCGGACAATTGGGCCTACCACGGTAGGACAGATTAACCGTAAATTTTCCTTTGTCCGGACACTTGGGCCTACCACGGTAGGACAGATCAGCCGTTGTTCCTTACCACGGGCACTTGGGCCTACCACGGTAGGGCAGATCAACCGTAATTCCTTTGTGCGGACACTTGGGCCTTCCACGGTAGGGCAGATCAGTCGTAGTTCCTTAGTGCGGGCACTTAATTGGGCTTACTAGGGTAGGACAGATCTGGTATTTTAGCTTAATAATGCTAAGGTGTTATATGCCACAGAAGCCGAAATGCACGCTTTATGTCTTCGTTATGAATTTCACTCCTATCACTCAGGTCTGGTTTTATGCTCTAGATATATGTCATTTTGTCAGCTACCTGGGCAAAGGCTGGGTTCACCTTGACCTCACTGAGAACAAACAGAGGCAATACAAGCACCTGTGGTCCACTTTGTATAAAAGGCAAAAGGTGCAACAAATGCTTGTATCGTTTCCGTCATTGTTTGTTCTCCACGTCAAAGTGAGGTCCAGGGAAAACCAGCCTTAACCCTGTTAGCTGACACAATATCATATCGATAGGTTAAAACCAGACCTGCCGGGTCTTCTTCGTGTTGTTGTTGAGTTTTTGTTTAGTCCAGTGAGTACAAGACCCCAACATTATATTTGGCAAAGTTATGTAACAAAAATATAATAGATGACTTTAATACTTGATATTATGATTTTATAACCAAGATAAGGCTTTTGGACTTATTTTTTTTTCTCAAAATGTCGTTTTTGGACATAGGCGTTTCTGGTTTTAAGTCTTCGATATGAAATAACACCGAGTATCATGTTAAAAAGTAAATCAGAAAAACAAAAAGCAAATCTAAGAGATATACCTGAATGACTTTGTCGACGAGGTTCCATCTGCCAATCCAGCACTGAAATAATTTGTAAAAAGGTTACTTTTATGATATCGACTATATAGATTGATTGATTGGTGTTTTACGCCGTGCTTTAGGGCTGCTCTTCAAACAAACTGACCAGAGGGATTGGATATAGAAGAATTAGATGAATAATTGGTTTATCCATGCAACGAACTATCAATATATCGCAGCAATTGCTCTCCTTATAGTATCCTATTCATGATACATGTACAGTTGTTTTTGTTTTATTACCAATAGTTTCTCACGACAGTTGCATCAACTAGTTGATCCGTGCCTGAAAAACATGTATGCTACCGTCTTTTTGCTTATTTTTTACTCTAACCTCCCACAGGGTGTTTTTACATTTGGCTGCTTTACTTCTTAACTATATACTGTGAATCGTCTTTTTATGCAGAACAATAATAAGTAAATTAGTTTTTTCTAAAACTCACAGAAAAAAATATTTTACATAAAAAGTAAATTCTTGCTACCTCTTTTCAAATTGCTACTTCTTTTACACAATGATAATCGTAATATGCATACCGGGCAGACTGTTAATGCTCTCCCGGTAACTATACCCGATTTAATTGATTGTCAAAACACCGCTGTTGTAAATAATGTAGTCAAGTTTTAACATCAAAGATAACGGTGTTCTAATTCAATTTTTTTTACTGGGCCTGCTCTAGGATAAAGTTCACTATCTCAACTTTTTGAATATGCAATAATAAAAAAATAACAAATTTTTAGCTTAGGCGGGGTTATAGTATATTTTAGGTTTTCAAACTTCACTGCACCATATGGTATACAAAAATATTTTGGAACTGTGATAAATAGTTTTTTATACATACGTTAGATGAAACTGACCAAAACTAACCAAATTTCATAGTTGCTTTAAAAGGCACTAGCATTTTTTATGTGGTGTATATTATATATATCTGTTCGACTTGTAGGAAGAAAAGTTTTATACCAAAGGATTTTCTACGAACCCAAAAAAAAAGGTCGCCTGATCTCGTCATTAACTTGTCCGGAAAATGTGAATGTTTGGTGAAGAACTAACCTGCTGGTTGCGTCATTTCCAATGTGCAGGTAAACTTGCATCCATTAAAACAGCACCTTTGACGTTGGTGTCGACAGTCCTTATCTCTTTGACACTGACGTGCCTTGCACGCGCGCTGCGGAGCGGTTTCCGGGTATGGTGGACACTTAGCGTCTTCGCCCTTCTGAGGATGAGGGGCGTCACCTTGGTAATCGTAATCAGGGTAGTCAATCTGAAAAATATGAACGTAGGCTTCTATCAAAATCATAATCAGGGTAGTCAATCTAAAACATTTGAACGCAGATTTCTATCAAAATCATGATCAGGGTAAGCAATCTGAAAAATATGAACGCAGATTTCTATCAAAATCGTAAGCAGGGTAATCAATCTGGAAAACACGAACGCGCATTTCTATAAAAATCGTAATCAGGGTCGACAATCTAAAAAATATATACGCCATTTTCTATCAAACTAATAATAAGGGTAATCAATCTGAAAAGCGAGTGAGTCTGAAACCAAACATTAAACATTAGGTGGGCTGACGGAATAGTCAATATTTTTCAGGCAAACTGAATTAATATTGATTATTCAAAATAGGCAAGGCACTTTGGGGGATAAACTTCATTAGCAATATCATTAGCTGACAAGCAGCAATATATACATGTCGGAACCTCAATCGTATTATCGCGAGAGTTTCCATAGAGGACGAGACTAAGACAACTCTCGTACGCCATGCCAGGTCATCGCGTATTAATTTCCGCCAAGTTTGGGGCGACGTTTGCAAGGATCAGAAAATAAAAGAAGTACAAAAGAAGATGGGTCAGGTGTATGATAGAGTCAATGTCTCGACGTAGGAAGTAAAATCGATCATTTTTTAGAAAGGTCGAAACCTCTGTGACCATTCAAGAATAATCTCCGATGATACATGACCATACCGGAGATGTGAGTTATGGTAGATTTTCTATGAAATGGGCTTCAACGATCAATGATGTCGTAGATCAAAATCACAGGCCATTTGTATATTGTTTAAACAAGTCTTAGATAAAAACCATGGTATGTTATTTAATTATGATGAAACCCTAACGAATCGTGTATATCTCCAAACAATAAAAAATTTCTTAAGGTATATATTAAAATTTTTGGTTTTGACCTAAAGAGATATGCTTGCTTTATATCTTGTTTTGAAGTAGAAAAGTCTATGCTGTTCGCGTTCTGTTTTCGACGCAGACATTTTGTGAAACGAGTCTCAGAAATCAGCCGATCAAATTGAGTATAAACCAACTATACCATTACGCAATCTTGCTCCATCAAAACCTAGGTTATTTTAGCAAATTTGAAACAGTGTCTTATTTAGTTTCCTATCGTTATCTGTAACAAATTTGTACTTGAATCAATGGTAAATCTTTCATGAGCAATTTCCAGGAGTTGGCCATGTTGGCCCGCGCTCTATAAGGCAGTTAAAACACCACTAGCAAGATGGGTAGGCCTATGTACACTCGACAACGAGGTCATGCACTCGGGCGTAGTACATAA
>JAVFBX010245034.1:0-10265 GCA_034783855.1 Mopalia kennerleyi | reverse complement strand
GCAAATTGACCAATCAGATCACAACGAATTTGGTTGACGGATAATAATGACAGGTATATTGATGTTGGTCGTCTAATGTCGGCCCAGTTAACCCTGGAACCATTCCACAGCATAGATCAAACCACTCTCTGCTTCGTCTCGACAGATAGAGCCGAACGTGAGAGCGGTACATAGAAGCACACACTAGGTTTAGTAGACCGACATGCTACCCACCGTCCCACTTTTAAATTCAGACTAGATCTGGGAGTAGATACGCTCCTGGGGCCGGCTACTCGAAAGACTATCAGTCCCCAACACAGATTAAATCGCTCGCCGTGCATTGAAGATTGACCATCCACATGGCGTGACGCAAAACTTGGTCAATCCCAAAAATAATTATTTTCTTTTAATTATTTCTGCAAAACGATAGTATTTTGAATTTACCAAGCGGTTGAGTAATATGAATTGCATTTTCTTTTTTCTTTTTTTATTATCTATTAATAATATTTTTAGGATCTAATCGGCTTTCAACTTCAAAATATTCTCCTCTCTTATATGTGGAAGAATTGGACGTTCATTGTGACACGATGCCGTTCCCAAACCTAGCGAACTTCACACAGATATATATCGTTGTAAAATTTTCGGGCTGACTTGTCTTAACCTTGAGGTTTCATTACCAAATCCGTGGCTATCTGGGTATACAGATTTATTTATTATAACCGCTGATAAAAGTCGAAATTCTTTTAGGATGGCCAGAACAGGGTAACTACAAGCAGGGTCAATAAGATCATGTGATTTGAGGTGTTTCAGAGTACAGTTGCTTATGTCGTTTCTATGACCTTGGTCGTTTTATTGGCTGCCTGAACGACAACATAGTCGGGAGGCATTAAATGTTTTTTAAGAAGATTGGACACGAAATGTTCAATAGAGGATTTTAATTGGATGTTTGAAAGTTGACCCTGTTCAGGCAGTCCTCGAGAAACTGGAGTTATTTTTTTAGGGGCTACACAAGAATGCATTTATATACAGCAGATTACCAGTGAGAGTACTTTGAAATAAGTCTCGACCGATGTATGAATGCCTGATCTTCGCTAGTCAAGGTTTATACATGGATGTATTGACCTTTGCAAACCCGTATCATGTTAGTCGACGAAGGCCACATAATGAAGTTCCATCTGGGGTTTTCCCGTTAATTCACCGGCCAATAGAATAACCCGATTCAATGACAGTAGGGGTCTACTATATAGGAGGCACAAATAATGACGGAAAACAGTGCTCGAAATCAACTTATAAGCGTAAATCGCTTATAAGTTGATTTGGATTGATTTTTTTTTTGTGTGTTCACAGTTTAAATAATATCCAAATCCAGACTTGGAGTCTCAGTTTTTTACGATAAAGAACAATTTAGCTTTACAACGACGACGGGCTGAACGCAAGGCATGGAGGTAAGACAGCGACGGTTTAAGTCAAATGATGGAGTCGGAAGATGTTTGGAAAGAACTATCAAAACAAATACGCGTGACTGTTGTGCGATAGAGCATCGCTTATAGGCCGGTTTCTCACGATTTGGGGTGAATGTTGCCAATAGAAACTAAGCAGTTGATACTTGGTTAGAATACACACAACCGGTGTTTTACAGCATGGTGTCTGTAGGAGTTCATATATAGAGATACCTTGCGTTAGGATGATGGAATGCGTAAACACAGCAAACATATATTGTGTTTTTTAATTGACTTTAACGATGACCACATCGGTTTGAAACTGTTTGTAAGCTCCCAAGTAGTGTCGGTGTAAAACTAAAAGGTAAAAAAAAAAAACAGAAATTAATTGGTATAATTTTGTTTTATAGCTTAAAGTAAACATATTGTAATGCTATTGAATCTGTTTGTAGTGTTATTCATTTCATTTTCGCGTATGCCTTTCATACAGAATTTTAATTCTAAAGCAACTGTTTAATGCTGTTTTAGAATCTACGTTATCCACGTGACCATAGCATTAAAATGCATCTGCTTGTTAAAAACAAGACATACATGCCAGTGCATGTATTTGTCTATCTTCACTAGTCAAGAGTTTTATTCCGAGCTTCTCTACATTATTAACCTTGCCGGACCGAGCACACTTAACAGAACCCTACTGTCAAACGATTGGTTGGTTGCGTGAGAACTTCTACAGACTAGAGGACGCTGCTGGTAAAATGACAGCGATAGTCAATAAAGAAAATGGATGAAGTGTTGTCGAAAACAGGATTTGTTCGGGATAGTCAACCTACTCAATAAGAGTATTGCATATGTACCCACCCCTACAGACACAAAATCTCTGAATAAACGCCAAATGGTCAAAAATCGAGTATAGCATTCAACATATGTTATCAGCGCTTTCACTCGAAACTTGTTCATTTTATCCGCCAGGGGGCTTAGCTGTAAAACTATTTACATGCGATCAATCCGACAAGGGTTGTAATGCAGAGTACATGTAGCTCAGAATAAAACTATTGGCTAGAGATGATGGTATATGTCTGAAAATCAGACAAGTTTGCTGCTACTTGTGGTTGAACACTCGGAAATGAATTTTATGAACCGTGATCGTACAAGACAATTTTCTTACTGTCTGAGATAAACCAATCAACATAGTGATAATATGCGGAAGATATAGGCTATATGTATATAGAATATTTCAGTAAATAAGGAGGAAAGTAATTGCTATTTGACAAAACAGTGAATACGAAACACACACACAGTTACTCCCGCACACAAACAACACAATATATTAGCATGAGGCCACATTTCCTTTTGAAGTCGGAAAGTTTTAACTTTTCATTTTAATTTTATACATGTGTATAGAAAGTTTTAACTTTTCATTTTAATTTTATACATGTGTATAGAAATTCAATTACTGAAATACATGTATGTCAAGTATTCGCATGTTGTAGAGAAAAAATACAAAAATGAATATCAATACAATTAATAAATAGGCTGCCAACATTTCGATGTAGGTAACAAATTTCTTGAAAATGTGGATGGAACGCCACCATTGCGGTTTGTCTACTGTATTACAGTTTAGGCGAATAGCTGTGTCGTCATGGAGTGCGTGATGAAGGGGGGGAAGGGGGGACACATAGTGTGTCTTGCAAATTCTGAATAGCTTTCGATTCTCGAAATAGAATGTTTATTCATTCTTTATGGGTGGAGATTCTTGCTGTAATACTGTTTTACGCCAAAAAATAATAGCTAGCCAAAAGAATTCATGAATATGCATGACAGTTGACTTTTAGTAATATGGGACTTTAACAGTAGAATAGGAACAAAGGGGGTATATAAAATGATTTCTTACACAATTCCGTCAAAACACAAATAAAATATTTACTCGATTATAATATAGATAGGGATATAGGTGCACGAAAATCACAAACTTTTAAATATGTGCAAATCGGTTGGCTTGCTGGTGATAAAGTAACAGTTGTATAAAGGGAGATAATCTGGGCATACGGCGTTCTTTAGTAGAAGAGGTTTTAGTGTAAAGGATACTGCTTTATAGATAAAGCATTTTTACATATTATTCAAAGCTTAAACGTACTTGAGTTGAACGAGTTTTCAGATCATGTCCGAATTCTATTACGTCTCCAGTATGTTGTTCAGAAAGACATATATGAAAAAAGTACATGTACAGTAAAGGACAGCTATAATATATGGGAAGGAAAAAGTGAAATTAAAGAACAAGCTAGATGTATTCTCCTAGCTAAGACGAATTATGGTAAATAGGGAATACTCATGAAGTTGTGAATAAAATCACTTGTGTATTAAATACCTTCAATACAAAATACAGGGAAAACTGAAAATTAAATGTGAAATATGCACGTGTGCTGTTAAGTGTGTAAGTATAAAAGATAAACCGTGGTTTACCGACAAATGTAAAGAATGTTCTACAGTATATAGGTACTCTTTTAACCGATTTAACAAATGTATTTTAAACCGGGCGAAATTATGCAGGGACGGACAAAAGTTCAACATGGAAATTGAAATATGTAAGAATTTTTTTTAAAAAAAGAGCAAAGCAATATTTTAAATAATTTCAAAAATAGTTAACCGAGAGGTTTTCATAACAGCTTAAGGTACAGACAGAGAGAAAGCACAACTGACATCACGGACGATGGGGTTCTTTTTCTTTCAATTTTGTGAAACACTTATAGGAGCAGAGAGTATTAGAACAGGCGAATATTCCGATATGAAACTTACAATGGATTTCAAGAAGTAAATGTAGAGTTCATAGCCACGGAAGTTCAAAATGCTGTAAAAGGGTAAAAGAAAGGTGGAAGTCCCGGACATTGACAATTTTGTCATCTTTGTATAAGCCTTATCAATAAGTTTTTCTCTGATTGGTGTAAAGGTGTTATCATTCCCATTGTTTAAGAAGAGGGACATAACCGATGTAAATAATTCCAGGGGCATAACTCTCCTTATAACCTCGGGGAAACAATTTACTAGCATACTTCATAACAGACTGTTACAACTAAGTGCTCGGGTAGCACATGCACAATTTGGTTTTCTCCCAAGGTTTAGTAAAGTTGATGATGTTTTTGTCCAAATCCAGTTTAAAATTATTTACATAAAAAAAAAACTATTTGATTGTTTATAAAAAAAACCTTCGTCTCTGTACACCACAATTTGTTTTGGTCTAAGCTAAATAAACTAGCAAATGTATTGCTATTAAATCAGTGTACTCACATAAAAATGATTTCCTAAAGCAAACAGTCTAACAGGGCCGGATTGATGCAATTGGAACATTCATCCATAACAATTAGAATTGCTAGATGTTAATTTCTGTGGACGTGATGGGCGGGAGACAAGAAGCATAATATCGATAACTATATAGAATACTTCTGTTTATATATTTTCTTGATTTGATATTATTTTACTTACCAAATAGACATAAAGAACGTTATACTGTATATATAAAGAGCAACTATGGTTTCTATGTCAGTCATGTTTCGATGCAATAATCTATGTCGGTTTTAACGAGTAAGGGGATGAGTTTGGTAATGAGTGACGGCCACCCTTACATACACCACCGTGAATGTATATCGGTCTGTCGATATCATTGTAACCATGTGGGAAGAAATACTGAACCGATCATGAACCATACGCTCTTAGGAAAAAAATGCGTTTCAAGAGTTGGTATAATTTGTTTTTTGTTTGAACGGAGTCAAGTTATTGCGCTTATATGACAACGGATTGTCCATTTCTCACTGTTCCCTGCCTAGGTACAGTAAGACCCTTATACCAAGTCTGGTGAATAAACACCCCCATGCCCCCCCCCCCTCCCACCCTCTCTCCACCCCCGCGATTGTTGAGCCACATCATATACTTGGTGGTCGACAGGTGGACGCATTTTAACTTCACTTCAGCCCTTTATACATTATTATTACAAACCTACAACTCAAATTGAGCTGGCACTTAAGGGGAAAGACAACTGTTTCTCGACCTAAACTTATTATTTTTATTGCATATTTTCAAAGACAAACATCAGTATTGCACTAGCATTTGAGTAAGCATATAGCCGTTAGTTAGTTTATTTAACAGGCGGGACTGACGTTATTGTTCGTAAACACGATCGGTCACCAGTGGGGAACAGCCACGTCTAGATGATATAACTACCGTGGTTTGGAACAATGACGTCAGATCCGCTTTTAAAATAACCTAATTAACGGCTATGCTATTTCGAACGCAAGTGCAATACAGATGGTTGGCTTTGAAAATATACAATAAAAATAATAAATTTAGGGCGAAAAACAGTTGTCTTTCCCTTTAATGAACAACAGGAAACCGATTAGTTGATGTCGTCCTGTTTACGATTGCATTGTATCTTGTCTTTGTTTGTTGCCAGTGGCGTCGGATACTTTCCTTCACCTATTGGGCTGGCACGGCGTCATGTCAGTGACATAACCTTAAGTACGGCGTAAAGCCCCAATCTTACAATCCAAATTCTGCATATTTATTTTTAAATAAATTCTAAAATAAAATATTTTTAAATGTTAACTCAATGTTGTGCTTACAACGTATTTATTCCGACAATAAAGTTTAGAAAAAAAATAAAATAAAATAAAATAAAATAAAATAAAATATTTAATAGGTAGGAAATTAAAATATGTCTACATTTCCCAATCTACAAAGAAGTGTTACTGATCAAAACATTTTCAAGCCTACAATGCTGCAGTAATTTGACTTGTGGAAAACAGTTATCAAAACAAAATATCTGTAATTTTATTTTCTGTATCTCTTTATGTTTTTCTGTGTCATAACAGAATCGCTTGGAAAGGATAATGACTTCAAACAGAATCCGCATATGTGTTCATGTGCATTTAATTATCAATACCAAGCCATATAGTCGTCAAATCAGGTCGATAAAACATTTCGGACATCTTAGATTTAGGCCGTTGTGGTTGTATGGTATCAACATAGTTTGTTTGGTTGTGGTTTAACGTCGTGCACGGTATGTGACTTATATCACGAATGATTGTCCACTTCTCCCTGTGTCTTACTGAAAAACGTTGGCAAACCGTGAGGAAACCTCCTTAAGCCAGCCCCACCATTGCAGGAGCCATATCGCGTAGCAGCATAATCTACCTTCGGTCGTCAGAGGGACGGGAACCTACAAGAAGCTGGTAGAAGGATGATCAGTAAGCCGACACTCTAACCACTGAACCACGGTGGTGGGACTCATGTAGTATAAGTGAGTCTTCAACTGAATAACATGTGCTGACATTTGTTATGAGGAATTTCAAGGAATGTAAATAGAAATGTGTCGGATTGACGTGTAACGACAATTTACGTCAAACACACGAAAGAGAAACAAGACATTGAAAACAAATCAATTCTACAGAGATGGCAAAGAGACGAGCTCAGCTTTGATTTCAATTTACCATCTGTAAAATCCAGACCTTTATCAATATATCAACTATTGTTGTTAAACTATTAGTATTGACAAGAGACGAATGCATCCATTTGAGACGACTACGGAGTTTTATTGGTTTTCAACAAAAGTCAACACGATCGGAAGCTATATAAAGGCATCCCTGTCAGTGTGGCGTGACAGATTGGCTCTATATCTATACTGTCAAACCAGAAAGTTACATTTAGGCTTGCCACAGGTTTGGAACCCTCACAAATGTGATACACGTCAACTACTCAATGGGTCTCTACATAAGTTGGCTTTTCTTTCCGGACATCTGTGTTAATGTACAGATAGTTATACCCCGATGAATCCCGTACATAACCACACAGAACCAGTCTTCAAACACGAGGCCGGAAATAACACAGTTGTGAATAACTTTCGGTAATTTTGTGAAGAATCACATGTGACAGCCATTGAAAGCCTTGCTTTGTGACAGAAATTTCCATTAAGTTAAGATATTCTTGATGCATTCTAATTGAGGAGGAAAGATACCAGTCAAGAATCATTAAATCAAGTGTTTTCATTCCATTATAGTGCATTGACACACAACGATCATCTTGTCCGATTTCGCTTTCGGTATATCATCCGATATCATAGTTCAAAATCCATCCGGTTTACTTTCGGCGGTTTGTGCTCACACACAGCGATTTTCTTTCGTCGAATTGGATTGTTACAAGAGTAACAAGCATTCTGCACCTCCATCGTGTGACACGTCATCAGACATGCAGATCCAATTTGATTGGTCAACGTCGCATACTCTATTTCCTTCAACATGGTCGAGCGGTCATCGGAACTTTTATCAAAAATATAATCGGATGCGACTTTTGAGCTCGGGGTATTTCAATCATGAAAATAGGTTTTCTTGCATCTACTGATGCATGCCAAAAGTAGGCTTAGGAAAGTGTAGGTATTGATCTTATACAACAACAACATCAGCAACAACAACATAAGCGAAAAGGCTAGATAAACCCATACGTGTTAAACAGATACAATGACATAACGTGTAGAGTACTGAATTGGAATTTACCATATGTAGCAACATTTACAATCGAGAGACAATAATCGCATTGTGATAAAGTCGAAAGATCCAGTGTGAATAGTACCTCTGGTTGCAGGGCCATCGTATTTGCTAAAACAATTGGCAAGGCAGGTGGTGTACACGGTGATAATACTCCAGGACATATTGCTAATGGTTGGTACACTTTTGTGAGTTGCCATAGATGTGACGTGAGAGACATAGACATGAAAACAAGAACTTACATGGGCCCGGAATCACTATAATACACAGTTATTTGTGTAGTGATTTGCAATAGACCCGAGCAAATCAAAGCTTTTATAACATTGATAAACTATTACCACCTCTATGCTGGAGAGCTACTACTCATTAATATGCATTGCATAACGATTGGCTAATACGGCTAGTCCGGGACTATCGTGATAGAACAATATGGTGAATCAACATAGAGCAAAGTTTAGGTAAACATCAGCATTGTGTTTCCACATTTTGATAATATAAAATTTAAGCAAAAGCATTACACTTGATTTAGGAATAGGGCATGTAATTCGCGTTCTCTTCTTCCTTATTTACGGTACTTCGGCCAAACTGCTTCTCTCTTCTAAATACCGATGTTTCAGAACCGTATTTTGGATTGCTGTTGGGTGCAGCAGGGATAATTGGTATCTTTTGAACATTCCGTTTATGCTCGAACTAGAAAGAACGAAGGGGATACCCGTATGTGGAGTGCATTGCATGCATTCTCGCAGTTCCCCCTATATTAATTATGATGTATCTGAGAGTCTACCAGCTTTTGAAAGTATAAAAGCCGGGAATCTCTTGTTATAACAAAGCACTGTCCTCGCGTTAATAACAGCCTAATTTGATTGAAGTATTTAATATGTTTTTTCTCTACATTTAAAAAATATAAACGGACTATCTTTGCGTTCTAATAACAGATTTATGCGGCGAAAGAATCGGATCAGGTATAATAATGGTTTATTTGGGGTTTATTTTATCTTTGAATTATTCTATCATAAGATTGTTTGATTCAATGCGGTTGGGATTCTTTTTCATTATTAGCACGTACTCAGGAGATCGACTGAACCAACATAAAGAGTTAGAGTAAGCCGACTGTTGGATTAAACCAAACAGACTGAATGATCTCCCTTCGATAAAGGCGCTGTTGCCGTGGAAGCCAAGAAAGCTTAATGAATATCACAATGTAGGGTAATGCTAACAAACACACACCAGTAGGAGTTAACAGCTAAACAGGAATAATACGGGGTATAAACATTTGGGATAGATTTGTCTAAAGCATCTATTCACAGGATATCTTCAAGAGATTCTTGATGGTTTTCTGAACGCTATTCTCCCATCTCAAACTCATTGTCAGCAAGGGTAAATCGATAGTTCTCCCTGATCAAGGCAGTCCTTTCTCTAATTTGAATTTGATTATGGATCATTTCAGCTATGGGAAGGGGGCGTTTTCTTTAAATGTTGTATGTAGCAGAAACCCAGTACGACAAAAATCACTCCTCGCACTGGTTAATATGAGTAAAACATCCATTCTGGTCACGACAATCGAAAATTGCAAATTTCACAACGTGTTACGGTTGCCTGCGTCTACCTTTGCATTTAGAGGAACGTTTCGCGGCATAGGATTAAGTTGGAATTATACAATAAACATGATACAAAAATTGAGAGAGTAATATTGCTAGCGTTATTTACTGACATAACATGTAGAATATTGAATTTATAATAATAATATGCAGCATTTGTTGGCTATTTAAGGATCAATCATACAATCGTGATATAGTGTTGTCGACGTCATTCCATCGTGAGAGATCCTATAAGTACATGGTAGAGTCGATAGATGACTGGTGTTGTTTGCCGTGTTCAAGATAATTTCACTTATAAGGCAGCGGTGTATTAAAAATGGTATAGCTGGCAGTAGAACAGCTATAACCTGCAAGAGCTGTTTCCAAACTACAAATACAATGAGCTGTTTGAGAATACAAACATGAAATCAGTAAATAACGAAAATCTCTCTGCACCGGTCACTTTCATTCCTTTCCTTGTTGTTGGACTTAGTTCTATAATTACCAATGCGTTCCTTTTCCCTCTGTTCCCATCTAATATATTTTCTATTACCAAGGTAGGACGCGATTTTAAGCGATTGCTATGGCATGTTTTAAGCTAGAAAAAGAAATGACTGCAATTGCTGACGTACGTAAAGGGCTGACATTATGCTGTGTAAAAATACATTACTTTGTAGTCTCTTTGGTGCATACGTTATTTGTGTGGAGTTTAAAGTGTATAAAAATGTGTACTTTTGACTTAG
>JAVFBX010245033.1:0-12112 GCA_034783855.1 Mopalia kennerleyi | reverse complement strand
TATCTTGTTGTGTTAACATTAAAACAAACAGTTTCCGAACTTCAAAAGGGATGCTCTCTATTCGAGTTCACAGTTACTCTATGATGTATGTCATTGGCTTATAACGTGGATTCTTCGCATTAGGTCAAGCGTTGTATAGACTCGTTAGTAGGCTTATTGAGTATAACAGGCGTGTTATAAATCCATCAGTTCAGTTCAAGAAAACACTCGATAACCTATTAATCGATATTGAATAGTATCCTCTCAACAGCATTGGTTGGCGGCTTGTCAAGGCTTGACTTCACCGAGGAATCACAAGAATACAATGCGAATGAATACAAAATCTACCCCGATATATATTTTATACCGAGGGTAGAATCAGCTGAGTTTGCATTATAACGCTTCTCGTAAAACAGTTCGGCCAATAACTGCCTGTATTTGTCAGTTATCACAGAGATTGATGTTTTTGTTTATATTTAACAAAACCACCTTCGTTGTTGCTAGAGATACGATCGACATTTTAATATTCTGATTGTTTAATTCAAATTGTTCCCAATAATTTCGTTATTGTACCCCATGCCATTTCTATATTTCTATAATTATATCTCCATTTTCTTAACTGGTATTTCCTTACAACTTAGGGTTTGTGTCTTTGATTTCTTGATTTTGCAGTCACTAACAAGAACCCCTTATAAACCTAGCGTAATCAGATACTATGATTCTGTTTCTAGCATGCCTGTGTTACTGGGTCAGAAAGTGAAACACTCGAGAAAACTGCTGTATTCGTTGTGTTTAATAGCACAGTGAATGATAATCGGTATTTGAGTAGAAGGACACGGAATCCGGAGCAAAGATACTTCATCTACAACTTACAGCACCTTTGATCTCACCGACACAATTGCAAAAGCCTTATAACGCTTATTGATTTCTAACATGGAAGCAATATGTGTGTTAAAGAATGTCTGACACTTGTCTTCAATATTGGTTGTAACACAAACCAGGAGGAATCGATTTAGCATCCAAGGAAAACTTTAAGTACTGAAATCCCCTTTGATCTCAAAGAGAGTGCTTTCGTTTCTAATCTAGTTCCGGTTTAAGTCACATGATTTTTGACAAGTAAACGCTCATAAAGATTGCCGCATTGTGAACTGCATTCAATAGACATTTTGTCAGCCTGTCAGTTTGGGTTAATTCACCGAACTTCAAGTACCAAAATGTCCCAAAGTCACAAGATCACATGATTCACAGTTATTTCACGCATAATAGTTTGGGGAGACATATGCGTGATATCAAAGTATAAAGTAACAACGAGGAGTATACGTATGGAGAATCGAAGATTTGTTATAAAAATGACAGTTGAACTCAAATTTGATGATAAATATCAACACAAATTAGCCAGCATTAAACCTAAAGTCATGTTATACAACTAACAACATCAACAACTTTCATATAACTAATAACCTAATACAGTTCAACAATTACAGGGCTTTTGTTCACAAAATGTTTCTTATATATCAATCTTTCTTTCTATGCCTAACTGTGACAGGTAAAACCTAATGAAGTCTATCCGTGTCTATATACACGGCTCTAATCTGATCAAGACCCAATCACATGGACCAAAACAGCAATCAGTGACAGGCAATAGCTCATCACGTATTAGAGGATCGTATTAAGGCAATGATAATACTAGACACGCGTTAAGCAGATATACCGTGGTAAATGAACAAAATACGTTCACGAATTAACTGATCCCGTTCGTTTCGCCTGTGACAATGACGGTACCAGTAGGCTTCCCGAGTTCAACTTCGGACCTGTGTACTGACACCAGATACATAGAATCTGCCAGGTGTTCTAGCAACAAGCTATTCAACAAGAATGAAACACTTATTTCAATATCAATGTCAGCCAGAGCGGTAGGAAAGATGCTGGGTTCATATAAATGAGCCAAATCTGGCAATAGCGAAAACCATGAGATTAGGTACTATTCAATGTATACTACTCATGTATGTTAATGAGCCTGCCAGTCCTGTTCACCTCGCATCATCTACACCTCTAAAAGGTTTAGCATTTAAGAGCGATATTGAAATTAAACATATTTGAACACATATGACCTGATCCGCTTGATACATACATTAGAAACATGTAATGGGGACAAAAGAGTTCAAAAATATTTAATTTGCGATGAGGCTTTCCTTGCCACAGTTGCGCAGTATATACCATGTAGAACATTATGTGTATTGAACAGTCCGGGTTATTTTCATGATGACTTGAACCCTAAATAGCCTGTGTCGGGCATAAACTTCAAATAACTAACAGGGTTGAAAAAAAAAGGGTTTGCATTTCTCTGAAATGATTGAAAATCCATTTCTACTGCTTTAGCTTGATAGCATCAATGATTGCCAGAGGACAGGAAAAACGTCTATCTTAACTATTTTGTCTTTGTATTCATTTTCTAGTCTTTATTGACTCTGGATAAGAGTCTATAGTCTTTATTGACTATTGACTGGATAAGAGTCTATAGTTTTGTGTCTTATTGTCATTTTGAATGACCTGTTGGCGAAGAACAAGCTGGTTGGCACAAAAACTATTTGATATCCACACTGTGTGCCAACTGGCTCCCAAGAATGTGGCGTTATAAATGTAATTCTAACTGGTCGTTATCAGGAAACAGTCATTTGTCAAGCATGCAATCTGACTTGAACTAAACGAAGAGAAGCGCTTAATCAGATGGGGAGGTATTTGACATATTCCCATAAACAGGTCCTACAGTTGTTTTGGGTTTTTCCGGTGTTTGTCTTAATAGTTTATACTATATTTGTATGTTTGGTTTCGCTTTATTCGCGGTTGATTCCTTCACATGACGTCTCAGCAAAGCGAGGAATTGGCGGAAAAACTAGAAGTAGCCTAGTTTTTAAAAAATGTGATCCTTCCAGTCGCAGGACATCTTCCCGTGTATGCATCGGTTCAAAAAACAGTCTCGAACAACTTGTTTGTTTTGGATACACCGACATAGATTTCACAGCCCAATGCTTAATGAAGTAACATTCAGCGAGGTCTCCAGAGGGTATTCCAAAAACAACGCATTTATTGACCTGGGTTTTATAGTGAAGCTGACATGTAGAAGTAACTAAATAAACAACTCTGCTGTGTGTTGGTTCCTTAAAGTACTGTTTGGACGTTTCTGTCTTTGTCCATGATAAGTTATGGATTATTTCAAACCTGTTTCATCTATTAGATTATCGCTAGTTCCACCCTCTTCCCTTCCGGACAAACTGAACATACGACCATACGTGATTGTCATATCAGGCATCTTTCTTACGTTGATCGAATAAAGTGAATCAACTGTATGTCCCTGTAATGTAATTTCCACAATCTAATCAGGCATATATGGGGGAATTTCTGCTTGTGTCAAACTGAATTAAATAAACATCTACTACTGTTATATAATTGTGTAATATATATAACTTCAGTTAAAAAGGCCAGACAGTGGCAGACACCCATTCCCACATAATCGTGGTATCAAATAAATTGTAGATAAAAACGAAACAGATACAAATAAACGAAAGTGAACTAAAAACGCAACTCAGCGGCGCGATATGATAACTTATATATAAACAGGCGAGATGCATCTGCTCAACAAAACGCGTTATGGAGTTATATCCAAAGGCGATGAACACAATTCAGCGAGACAATGGTGCCTTAACAGAGTACGATAAACCGTTCTAATCTTAGAAGGCATACGATAGACTGATGTGGTGGACTAGCTTGACATCACGGTGTACAGAGTAAGATAACACACTCTAAAGAAATTAATTTTTGTGTTTTTTTATAAAGTGAGTATTAACAGTGTTTTCGGTTTTCTGTGCCTAACTCTGAGGGTCGTGGGTTTGATTTCCCGGTGGGTTTCAACCTGCAACACTTTCTGAACTAAATTCTGTTCAAACTAAGAAAATTTTTATCCCAAAACTAACGAAAACACTATTAACCCGCTTTAATGTTAGAATGACTAGGATAAACTAAGGGTAGGTTGAAATCCATGAAGAGATATTTTTACTCCCTTACTTTAGCACGACCTGGATTTCATGGTTAGCAGGACATGGATGTTTAAACTAATAACACCACTGCTCTACTCCCTTCACTAAACAAAACATCTAAATTTAGCTAAACATATAAACTTCATGTAAACATATACATGTGTTTCTTCAGATACAATGAGAAAAACTTACGAGTCATGACTCTATTTCCTGCGATATACAAAAGGTTAGATCAACAGCAACAGAAAGACTTAAGTAGGTTTAGGAAACACTACACCAACCTGGAAAAATGTTAAGGGCTAATAATGGGGTTAAGGCAACAAATCTAAATTGAGGACGTCGAGATTTCAGAAATTAACAACTTTCAAACGGTCTTACAGCAAAAACAATTAAAGTAGGAACATGTCCTTCTAATTAATGCGTAATGTAGTAACACCGACCAAACCCTTCTTCGTCTACGTGGTCTTCTATAAACCGGGATTGTATGGATTACTATAATTTTTAACAAACTGTTGCTCGCATCGAATGATCTAATGATATATCATATAACTAAACCAATCACCAATGTGTATTCACTCCACACAAACGTTTCCATTATTCTGTGCAATTTCCAATGACTGACCAAGATGTGTTTACCCGACAAAAATACACACACCATGGGACCCGACAGCGACGCATACCTACATGTACAGCTTCCACATACTTTGTATTTTATCTTTGCTAATACTAATTGTCAGAAACCATATCTTGGAAACTGAAGCAACATCTCGTTTAAACTCAACTCATCTTCACTAACGATATCTTGGAAGCTGGGGCAGCATCTCGTTTAAACTCAACTCATCTTCACTAACAAAATCTTGGAAGCTGGGGAAACATCTCGTTTAAGCTCAACTCATCTTCACTAACGATATCTTGGAAACTAAAGCACTATCTCGGTTGAACTCAACTCATCTTCACTATTTTTATCCCTTTTACTAGAGCAGCCTCTCGGTTAAACTCCGTTTGTTTAATTTGCAATTACAATTTATGTACACATCCAAATTAAACTGTTCTCTATTTTAATTGCACATGATTTTAATAATACATCAACATATTTCTGTTAATAAGTTATCCATATTATTGGTTCTGCCCTCTGGTTTACGACATTTTGTTGGAAGAGTAGCAATGCTGTATTTACTTATAGCAATGTAGGAAGCTTAACTCTCTAACATAATCATACATCTTACTTGTGCTAGTGTCAATTCGTTTAGGAATACACCGCCGTCATATACTAGTAAGTGAAATGCCCTTAAGCACGACGTAAAACACAAATCAATTAATCTATCAATGATTGGGTCTTATTAATACATGGGTGTCCTTTCAAGTCGCCTCTGCGTACTCATAATAATGTGCTTGTCCGACTTAACTTTTTTAACTGTATTTAAACACAATTTATATTATGGTTAGTTCATGGAATGACCAATGATTTCAAGCAAGATGGACTAATAGGTTTAACGTTATCTCATCACTTTCACTTCTCAAGTCACATAAAGAATGATATAATTTTGAGCTTATTTGCCGTAATGTTAATGATTTAATGATTATTGTATACTTCTGATATAGACTGCATTAGACAGTTTTCATCACCTATTTATTATAAAAATATAAAGCCAGTTATTGTTGCACATACCATTAATGTAACCTTATAAGGGATGGAGCCGTCGACAGATGCTGATTCTATAATCAACAATACAACATCCAGTATATGACTGTAAAGCTGTGTTACAACCTGATTTTAAATGCCCGATGTGATTGGTACACCTGTCATAGGATGTTCTGGTACAATTAGCCATTATCTACCACACACAGACAGTATGTGTCTTTAGTTGATTCAGATAACACCACATTGTCTATTAAATTATTAAAGCCGTTTTGTGTGGTTAGCTGATATATTTGTGTGTCTTGTCTGACATTCAACTGTATTGTGTAACAAGAGACATTTTGACGACAGGAGATGTAAATCCTCAACCCGATTTAAAACTGTGATTGTAACACGTGACTTTGGAAGGAGTCCGACTCCCGGAAGATTGACAGCCTGGCTGAAATATTTCCAGACATAACATAACAGATACATCAGAAGCCTAAAATAATATAATTTTGGTTAAGCATTCTCCTTGTGTAAATTGGATGAAATTTAAGACCATAAAACATCAAAGTGATATTGAAAACCTGTCGGTCACTAAACCCCATAAGTTACTCTGATAGCTTGATTGGGACCATTTCTTCATATAAATCTCTTTTATGTTTCGTTGAGAGACGCCATGGGAAAAAATGTTGTCATGTCTAATTTAATTTCGTGTGAATGGTGTGTATCATTTTCATGAAGAGATCATGAAAATGAATCTTTCAAATTACCAGGGCGGCTGGGAAACCCCAAAAGACACAATGTAAGATATCTTAAAATGTATGCGATGTACACCACTGCTAGCGACAGTAATCAATTGGCCCTTATTGTCAAAGACGGCTGTTTGCACTTCCCCACATATTATTGTTATACATGCCATTTCGCCCAAAACAAATTATTCATGTATATTCATATCATTATAGGAACATATACATGTATAAAATATCAAGTTTCTACTCCTATATATCCGGATTCACCAACAAAGTTTGCATTACAAAAGGACTAGAAAACACTCAACTCAACTCATGTTGCTTATATTATGTGTTTTGTAAGGAGCCAATGATATCCTGAAGAAACACAAACAAAACAAACAAAATCCCATTGGTTTACTGCAAAGAGATATTTTGAATCCCTTCCTTTATAAGTTTTTATGTCGATAGACCATGACCGTTTCAAACAATAACACTGCTGCTTTATATTTCGCCAAACAAAACAATCCACTTAAATTTACTCAAACAAGGAAACTTCTTGAAATATGATCGTTCTTATTCTTTGGATACTACGAAATGAATTAACTGTATACGTTTTTATTTCATTCGCAATTCAAAAGGTTAGCTCAACACAGGGTCAATGGTGTAGAAACTGATTTGTAGCGATGTGTTTTCGCTTCAAAAAATCTCAGTTGTTTTAACTGATCGGTACAAAATCCACATGACTAGACAGTTATCTTAAATTTACCCAAATTTCATTCTTTCAATTATTATTTTCTTGTATTTTTCTTTGACATCATAAAACTCAAGTTTTAAATTAATAATTAACAACTATCAGTCGTCAGATCTGGAATTAAAAAGCTATCATAATGTTTTCAGTATAATCTGTGTTATATCTCCCATCAAAGCACTCCTGGTACCTCCTGACTAACAGCCGTACGGTTATGCACACTGCTTTAAAATCTTCCACAACCCATTCTAATAGATCTATAAACTTCGACGTGAATTTTTAACACCACACATAAAGAATTGGTCCTGGATAATGAAATGTAAAAAGACTTCAAACGTTTTTAACAAAGCAAGGTACAATTTACGTTACAAGTGCATCCAGAGGCCTTCATTGGACAAAGATTGACTTGAACATTGGTATAAAGAGAGTCGCTAATCCAAATAAGAATAAGGGGAGGACGATTATTAAGAGAAAAAATGAACACAATTCCTGATAGTGCTATTTCCAGACAGCAAATGTAACGGTAACACAGGTTTATTTTTTACTTGTTTAAAGGGGAAGAATAAACAATAGGCCTACTATCGCCATCGCATGTAATAACATACATTGGGTAATAACAACTGATGTTCGGGATTTACATTGACTGTAATAACATACATTGGGTAATAAAAACTGATGTTCGGGATTTACATTGACTGTTGATCGGTGAGTGTAAATGTCCTCAGAGAAATCAAGGCCGATTGAACACTATGAATCTATCAGCAAGGTCAGAGCTTGGTAGTTCACTTGGTTTTGTTTTTAAGGAATTCAAATCGATGTAATAATAAATTGGTCATTAGGACTCTGATGCTTTTATTAAGGAATTTCCAAAAATAACGTTGTTCATCGTGTTTAATGTCGTTTGTGTGAAGGCCTAACAATTAACGAGAGGCAGAGAAATGTCACGAACATCCAATATCTTATTTTAGATTATCTCCTGTTTCATGACTTTTTGCTTAAAAAAATAAAGGCAAGTAATTCCACTGACCTTTCTCAAGGTCATTTCTAAGAGAGTCTTATTTTAAGATAAATGAATGTCGTTTATATAATCACTCTTTGTCAGATTTTATGAAGACTTTACCAATATCACATTTATTCACATTTGTGTCCTAAAGAATTGGTTGTCGGATTGTCAAGGTTTGGCTTCACCGAGTTAACAAAATTATATATTCCTGTTTAGAATTTAGAGCACCAATCAGTCTGAAACGTCTACCTCAATATGCACTTTATAATGTGGGTAGAATGAGGTAGCATTGACAATAGCTGTTATGTTATGACTGTATGTATGGGTGATTGTTATTACCCGCAAAATACAATATGATCTGCCACTGACGATAAAACTTTATTTAATTCTCTATTCAATGAAGGCGTTTTAGCAAATATATTTGTGATAAGCTAAACTGTTACTAAAATGGCAAACAACAAAACGATAATAAGCGCACTTTACAAAACCACAGTCATCACCAACATCAGAAGAATGGTTAGAGATACGATTGAAGTGTTGTTATTCAAAGTATAAACCAAACTGTTCTCAGTAATCGATGTTCTTGTCAGCACCATTGGTATTTCACTAATATCTAAACTCTTTCCCCAATAACGGAGGTTGCGTGGTGTTAATTTCTTCATTTATCCAAGATTGACAAGAACGCTTTATAAATACAGTGTGATCAGACACTATGATTATGTCTCTTGCAGGCCTCTGTAATCTTGGTCAGAAAGTGAAACACTCGAGAAAACATCTGTATTTGTTAATTTCAATAGCCCAGTGAACAGCAATCGGTACCGGAGTAGAAGAACACGGAATCTGAAGAAAAGATACTTCATATACAACTTACAACATCTTTGATCTCACCGACACAATTGCAAAAGCCTTATAACGATTATTGATTTCTACCATTGAACCAATACGTCTGTTAAAGAATTTCCGACACTTGTCTTCAACATCGCTTGTAACACAAACCAGGACTGATCGATTTGGCATCACAGGATAAAACATAAGGACCGAAAAACGCTTTGAACTCTTGCAGAGTGCATTTCTAATCTATAGTTCCTTTTAAGTCACATGGTGTTTGTATTACAAAACGCTCATAAAGAATGCCGCTTTGTGAACTGCATTCAATAGATATTTTGTCAGCCTTTCAATTGGAGTCCATTCACCGAACTTCAAGTTCCAAAAATGTATTTAAGTCACAAGGTCACATGGTTCATAACTTTTACACACGTAACAGTTTGCGAAGACACTTGCGTGAAATCAAACTGTAAAGTAACAGCGAGCAGTATGCGTGTGGAGAGTCGAAGATTTATTATAAAAAGGACAAAACTTAAACTTGGTTAAATATACACATAAATGATCCAGCCTTAAACCTAAAGCCATTTTTTTACAGCTTACAACACATTTCATAATATTATTAACCAAATAAAGTCGAACAAATAAAGGACTTGTGTCCACAAAATGTTTCTTATACATCGGTCTTACTTTCTATGCCTCAGTTCTCTTCTGCAGATCTATCCCTGCTGACAGGTAAACCCTATAAGGAAGAATATCAGGGTCTATCTACACGGCTCTAATCTGATCAAGATCCAATCACCTGGATTATGACAGCAATCAGTTTCAGACAATAGCTCATCACGTTCTAGAGGATTGTATTAAGGCAATAATAATACTAGACACACGTTTAGTAGATGTACCCTGGTAAATGAACAACATACGTTCACTAATAAACTGATCCTGTTCGTTTCGTCTGTGACATTGACTGTACCGGTAGTTTTTGAGAGTTCTCTTTACAACAAGAATGAAACACATATTTAGATATCAATGCCAGCCAGAGCGGTAGGAAAGAGGCTGAATTCTTAAAAATTAAACATACCGGTAATAGCGAAAATCCTGACATTAGGTAATATTCAATGTACACGACTCTTCATGAGCGCTTTACTCCTGCATGCTCACCTCTAAAAGGTTTAACATGTAAGTTTGATATTGAAATTAAATATTTTGAACACGTATTGCCTGATGACACCTCGGAAAGATGTTGTGGTGACAAAAGAGTTAACAAATATTGATTTGCGATGAAACTTCCCAACAAAAAACTTTGTTGGACGCTCGGTGAAACCTCTGATATAGTATATGGATCCGTATAGTATATATACCACGTAAAACATTATCTGTATTGAACAGTCTTGGTTATTTGCATGGTGAATTAAAGCCTAAATAGTCCGGGTCGGGTATAAATTCAAGTTACTGACTGACAGGAGGAAAAAAGATATTTATATTTCTCTGAAATGATTGAAAATCCATGGCTTCTGCTTTAGACTGATAGCATCAATGATGACCAAGGGGACAATAAAAACGTCTAACTTAGCTATTTTGTATGTATTCCTTCTCTAGTTTTTGGCCGTAGAATCGTGTATTCCACTCTAGCCTCAGCTACAGAGCAACTCACAAGTGAACTGTATTTATTTGTAGGTAATCTCGATTAGGATCTATAGTTTTGTGTCTGGTTTTCATTTTGAGTGACCTGTTGACGAACAAACGAATCGGTTGGCACAAAAATTACATGATGTCTACAATAAGTGCCAACTGGCTCCAATTAATGTTGCTTTACATCATGTAATTCTAACTGGTCGTTATCAAGAAACAATCATATGTCAAAGCAGACGATCTGTATTGAACTAAAGAAAGAGAAATGCTAAATCAGATGGGTTGGCATATTCCACATTCCCATAAATAAGCCGTACAATTGTTTTGAGTTCTTTTGTGTGTTTGTCAGTAAAAGTTTATTCTATATTCGCGGTTAATTCCTTCACATGGCCTTTCAGCATAGCATGGAATTTGGTGGAAAAAATTATACGGAGCCTGTTTAAAAGAAATAGGGATCCTTCCTGTCGCAGAAAATCTTCCCATTTATACATCGGTTCAAAAAACAAACTCGAACTTGTTTATTTGGGATACATAGATTCCACAGCCCACTTCTTAATGAAGTGAGATTCAGCGAGGTCTCCAGAGGGTATTCCAAAAACAACACATGTATTGACCTGGATTTTATACTGAAGCTGACATGTAGAAGTAACTAATAAAACAACTATGTTGTGTGTTGGTTCCTTAAAGTACGTTCCTGTCTTTGTACATGGTAAGATATAGATCATTTCAAACTTGTATCATATATTAGATTATCGCTAGTCCCATCCTCTTCCCTTCCGGACAAACTGAACATACGACCATACGTGATTGCCATATCAGGCATCTTGCTTAGGTTCATTGAATAAAGTGAATCAAGTGTAGGTCTCTGTAATGTAATTTCCACAATCTAATCAGGCATATATGGGGGAATTTCTTCTTGTGTCAAACTGAATTAAATAAACATCTACTACTGTTATATAATTGTGTAATAAATATTACTTCAGTTAAAAAGACCAGACAGTGGCAGACACCCATTCCCAAATAATCGTGTTATCAAAGAAATTGTAGATAAAAACGAAACAAATGCAAATAAATGAAAGTGAAATAAAAACATAAAAACGCAATTCAGCGGGGCGATATGATAACTTTATGATACATAAACAGGCGAATTACTTCTGATCAACAAAATGCATTATAGAGTTATATGCAAAAGCGATGAATACAATTCAGCGAGAAAATGGTGCTTTAACATAGTACGATAAACAACTCTATTCTTGCAAGGACTAAGATAGACTGATGTAGTGAAAAAGCTTGACATCACGGTGTGCAGAGTAAGATAACACACTCTAAAGGAATTAATTTTTGTGTCTTTTAGAAAGTGAGCATTTACAATGTTTTCGGTTTTCTGTGCCTATCTCTGAGGGTCGTGGGTTCTATTCCCCGGAGGGTTTTCAACCTGTAAAATTTTCTGACCCGATTCTGTTCAAACTAAGAAAAATGTTATCCCAAAAATTACGAAAACACTGCTGACCCGCTAAATGTAAGAATGACTAGGATAGA